>MU225623.1:3631649-3670567 GCA_018584345.1 Thuja plicata | reverse complement strand
TGTGTGTGTGTGTGTGTGTGTGTGTGTGTGTGTATGTGTGTGTGGATTTCACACCTCTTTAAGGTGAAAAGACACAACCCTTAATACAAATTATTTTGAAAAAACAAATAACTAACTAAAAAATAACTACCTAAGTTTCAGATTTGGCTTTGGTTGAAAATCCAAAACTCCTCGTGAAAATCTAATATTTTTGCTGAAGATAGGAAATTTGATTTCCCAAACTGGGTCAATTTTTATATTTTTAAAAATTGACGATCTTTATCCTCTGTCAAAATCATCTTTGTAGCAGTTCTAAATTCCATCATTTTCTAAAGGCTTCGATTAGTTAGTTCTATTTATTTGTGTCATAAAGCTTCCTTCCTTTGATATTTTTTTGTATAGAGAAAAATGCTTCTTGATAATGGATTGGGACTTCTAAATTATCAATATTTAGGGTATCACCAGGACCTATATAAGAGACAAGAGATTCATTATGAAAAAAGATGTGTACACATGCATATTGATGAAGAGATTAAGTTCATGCATGACTGATCAAACTGGTTGAAGATAGAACTGATTATTTCTAAAACATCACCAAGCAACAGAGAAAGAGAATTTACTGAGTAGAATAGAGTATGATGAATTAGAGGAACTAAAGTAAATATTTATTAGAGGTATTATTGTACTTATCATAGATCTCAAAATATGCAAATAGAGTTTTGTTTGAGTTAGATCATTACTGTATCAGTTTAACCATTGTTACAGATAAATCCCTTAACCAAGTGGGAATTAGTAGTCTTTTTCTTATGACATTAAATGAATATTGATTATTTTCTTGTGGACCCCATAGTGAATGATTAGTCAAGGGAGAACTGTTAGTGATAAATCGTCTAACCAGGTCACACCTAACAGTGTGCATTGTAACCTTTAATAGGGTTGGATTTTAACCGAGCTCACTTTAGAAGAGTGAATTATTTTGGGTTACCAGTCCCAGGTGGGTTTTCCCTTAGTAGGATTTCCACGTTAAAAATATATGTGTTAATGTGTATGGATGTGTTGGATTGTTAATTTTCTTTACACATTACTTTATATGAATTGATCGGTAATCACAGTATTTTTTTACTTCTACTTGGTAGATGAGTTTGAAGATGAATTTATAGATGAGTTTGAGATTACAATTTATATTTCACTGAGTTGATTTATATGTTTAAAATTGTTTTTATATACATATGGGAGTATTTGGGACTATAGGATAACTGGAACTAACTAATTCACCCCTCTCTCAGTTATCTAACAATTGCACACCATCATCCTTGACTAGGCTGTTAAGTATTTGTTACTTAAAAGCGAATTAGGTGAACGTCGGGGAAAATTGATGGATATCCTCCAAGAATATGATCTCAAAATGTAACCTATGAAACTCATCCAGGGAAAAGGACTATGTAAGGCTATGGTTAAGGCTAGCCCACATATTTAATGTCATACCTACACCATGTAGTCCATTACTCAAGATCCCTAGTAAGCTGACTTAGTACACCTTTTGTTGAATAACCAGTTCCCTGAAGGACTCATTTCCAGCAAACACTGAGCCCTTCAGCTAAAAATCACACATTTCATGATAAAGAACATGACCCTCTTTCATAATAATTATGAAGGTGTCTACCTATGATCATTTTGGAACTAGACATGGATCTGTTGATGCCACTACCCACCAAATCCTTTAGGCCAGATACTATTATCCCCATATTTTCAAGGATGTCCATGCACATGTGACAAAGTGCCACACTTGTCAAACTACCACTTCACAAGAGAAGAGACCGAAAATGCCTCTCCATCCTATTTTTGAGGCAAGACCTTTCACATAGTGGGAATTCAATTTTATCAAGGAGATAAACCCCAAATCATATTCGAGTCATTGATACATTCTAACTACTATAGACTATTGCACCCAGTGGAGTAAGGCTATACCATGCAAGAACAACATGACAAATGTGGTAATCCACTTCATTGAAGAAAACATTATCACAAGGTTTAGGATGCTGTTCGCTCTAGTATGCAAAAATGGTCCATCATTTTCCTTAGTCTAGTTACTGGAATGGGCTTACAGTAGAAACATTACCCTCAAATTCTGTAGAAATTACTATCCTTAGGGTAATGGAGTAGCAGAATCAACCAATAAAAACCTCCTAAAGGTCATCAAACACCTACTTGAGAAGAACCCCCAATATTGGCACCAAAAGATAAGATTCACTCTTTGGGCAGATCATATCCACATTAAGGCCACTCTAGGGACTTCCCTTTTTCATTTGGTTTATGGTCTAAATCCAATTTTCTTGGTAAAATTGTAGATCCTAGTCTTACAATTCATGCCGGAGTTTCAAGCTCAAGATAACATAGTGGAGGTTCACCTCCTCAACCTTTTTTGAATAGAAGAAAAACAAGATAATTCTCTAGAACATTTTGCATGACACCAAACGGTGGTCAAACATTGGTTTGACAAGAGAGCTCAATACAAGGATTTTCAAATTTTAGACCTAGTCCTCTTGCGGGAAAAATCCCAGGAAAATAAGGGAAAAACTAATAGGTTTCAAAGGCTTTGGCTTAGACCATACTAGATATATGAGATCTATTGGGCTAACACCTATCACCTAAGTTCTTTAATAGGAGAAGCTGTCTTGTTTCCCGTCAATGGATAGTTCCTCAAACATTACTTTGAGTGAGGTGAGGGTCAAATTCTCTCCCTCTGGAAGATGTATCATATGTACATTCTATTTGTAAATAGTCTTTGGGTGTGCCAGGTCGACACTCCCTCCCTTGTAAATAGTTTTGGGCCTTGCCCTCATTTTTCCCTTTGTTTTGCTTGGTCCTTTCTTCTTTGTTTTCCTTTCTCTATCAGGCCTCGGTGTTTTGCTATCTTCTGTTAGGCTGGTATGATTTTCATAAGAAACTCACATGCTAAGAGATTATCCTCAAGTTTTTTGGTGGTCAGGAACTATGTGTTGGACAAAGGTTGGTCTTATCCTCATTCAGGAAGCTTCTAACGCAGGCCCAAGGTGAAGGATAATCTTCACTGGGTCCAGGCATTGAAATTTTATCCTTAGAAGAACAAAAGGCTAGCTGATTTTGGAAAAAGGAAAGAACTCAAAACTAAATGACAAAGGGTCAGAAGGGGATAGATCGCTCACACTCCCCGCAAAGAGATTCCTAGAAAATTAACTAAAGAGCGCATTCTAGGATGGATTTTTCTTTCTCATTCAATAATCAAAAGGATGATGAGGTGAAAGAAGTACCACCATGGTAACAAGATAATCTTGAGGACCTCAGTGAAAGAAGTACCGCCTCCCCCCATCTTAAAAAAAACCCTAAGGAGATGGAATATCTAGAACCTAGGAATGAAATAAATCTCAGTAGGCACCGTCTCTGCTATGTTAGTGTGACTTCTCTGTCTTTTTTTGGCTCCAACCTATAATTATTTTCAGGCCTATGCTGTATGACTTGAGAAAATGTTAGCATCTGGATTATAGTAAGTTTTTTTCTTGGATCTCCAAAGTCACATCATGACGTATCATCCCTAATGATGGAAAGATCCTCATTTTTTAATGAGAGATCTGGAAGTTCTCAAAATGCACAAAGTGTTGGTCCCAACCATTCACCATTTGTTATGCCCTGTATACCTATCCCTACATTTTGTGTGCAAAATTTTAGGTCCCCCTTTTTTTCTTTGCTTTTTCTTTGTTTTTCCTCTTTCTTCTTCAGACTCTCACCCTTGATTTTGTCTTTGTCTTTTCTTTGTCCTTTATTTTCTTTGGGATCCAAATCTTGGAGTGTCATTCCCAAAGCTGATGGTTCTGAACCTTGGAGACCTAATGATCATTCCTCTTTATTTTGAAGATGATTGATTTCTAGGAGGCCCGAGGTCTAGAATCTGGTGGCTAACTTGTTTCTCAAAGTAGTTTTGGTAACTAATGCGCTCTCCTAGGTACTATTTAAGGCCTTTTACCTTGTCATTTTTACACTTACCATGAACTAATTACCTTTTGGCTAATTATCTTGAGAGTGAAGTAACTTGTTTTTTGAGCTGAAGTGTGTGAGGTAGGAGGTGCAGAGGTGTGTTTGAAAATTATTGTGGAGCATTTAGGTGAAAGAGTGAGGTTTTTTGCTATACCCCCTTTCAACATTTTGAGTTTTAGGTAGGCCCTTGGGCTCCTTTTCTTTTTATTGTGTTTGTTTTTGTTTCTGCGTGTTTCTTGCTTTTTGGTTTGTTTTCTCTTGTCTTTTTTCATGTTCTCTCTTTGTTTTCATCTATTCATTTTTGTTTTTATTTATATTTTGTTTGGTCTTGTTTTCTATGTTTTCTGGGTGTTCATCCACCCTTGTCATCTAGATTGCATCTGCCATTTGACACATTGTCATCCCTGGACCTGGTGCATCTCTTTTCTCTTTGTAGTCATCTGACTCGAAGGCAGGATGTCTGTTCCCTAGGTTGTAAATCTTTTGTAAATATTGTTTTGTGTCTGGCTCTATAGTTTTTAAATTTTTTAGATATGGGTATTAGCTAAGCTCCAATTAACCCATAAATATAATAAAGGCAAGACAATTATGGGGTCCCAAATTGAGTCTGCTCTTAAAGAGATCACCGCCACAAATGTTGATACCTGGGCCAAATTAAAGGGCCTTATTCATGAATATCATGAACAATGATGGGGTAATGACTCTATTTCAGTCAATTTAGTGACATATGGTATCATTCAAGTGGCTATTTTTCTGTGCTTAGTGCAAGCACCAGAGCTATTTTTCTCTTGGCTAAATGTTACAATATAGGTAGTGGAGTTGTTGTGTTGGTCTTGACCAATCCCCTTGGTTACCTGGTGCTCACCATCTTTTTAGACCATGATGCCACCACCATAGGGTGGTGCATCCCATTATTTCTAGGTGTTATTACTCTCACCAGGGCTTCTTCACTCAACTAGCTCGAGAAAGTAGTTGAACCAGCCTGGTGCCACCTAAACTCTGAGTGGCTAAAGAGACCACACTAGAAATTTAAGAAGATGAAGATGGATATCCCTTGCTCTGGATTCAAGGAGCCCATCTAGGCCAAAATTATATTTCTATGCAGGATTTTTGGGGAGCCCCATGCTTGATAATTCTCCCCTTGGATGTACTACTTTTTATATGGTATGACCACCAACAAGGAACGCTTCAACTGGTCTGGAATCATCTTTAAACATGTAGACATCCAGATGAGGAGGGTTGAGGCGGAAAATAAATTCTATATGACCTCCTACATTGTCTAAACACTTTCTCGACAATACCCTAGAATCTGGGGATTAACCACAATTGGTGTTCTCAGGGATGGAGATGCATATGCCATCACATGGGAACATTTCCCCTAGATTCAGTGGGATGAGAGTTTCCCCCATTTTTGTAGAGTTAATGACGCCTTCATCTTCCATAGGATTAAGGCGTTCACTAGTGATCTAGGATTTAGAATGTCCCCAAAGGCCATGACCTTAGTTAATACATATGGATGTTACTTCATTGACTTCTCCCAACACACCTATATTTGGGTGTCTAGATTTTATGGGTAACCTTACCTCTTTCCCAAACATTGCCAGGATAGGATTATTTTGCTAGAATTTTGCAAGAAGATTCTGGAGGTTCATGCTTTGAATTATTTCAAGAAAATCACCTCCATTTCTTTTCTATTTATGTGCAAGAACTACACCTTCTCCCTCACTGTATCCTTGGAAGAAGAGAGTAAGCTAAGAAACCTAAACTTAGCTAAATTTTCATTTCATCACAATGACTATGATCTGCTTGGGTAGCTAGCAAGGATGATGCCCCAGGGAATCAACCCCCATGAGCGACACTTGGAGGATTTTTGGGCTAATTTCAAAGATGATTTTTACATCCAGAAGTGGTAGTACTCTAGGATGCCAAAGGGAAGGATGGAACATATAAATCTACAGACCTTCCCATGAACTTTTTCAGGCACTGGATCACTTGAGGACCTTGAGTACAAAGAAAAAGGTATAGAAAAGATGGACCTCTCTCTAGTAGATTTGGACACCCTGAAGGTTTTGATTATTAAGTCCATCTTGAGAACAATGATCCAATGTAGCCATGTGTATTTTGTGAAGGTTTTCTCAAAGATTGTCCAGCAGGACAATCAATTTTTGAAAGCCTCAGGCTCCTCAATAGTGGAGAAATCCAAAGCCCATGGTAAGAAGAAATTTGACACCCCTCCTCAGGTCTGGGACCCCATTTTGGCCCCCCTTATGGAGCAGTTGGGTGAGAAGTTTATGTACTCCCATAAATTACTAGATGAAATAAACTCCATAGTGACATTTGATCTCGGGGCTACTCCGGTAGGCTTCTATCCCCCGTCAAGAGATCCCCCCTCTTTGGACATATTGCTAAGTGCAACATGCAAAGTAGAGACCAAATGAATGACAAGAGTTGTAGACCCCGAGTTGCCACTTAAGAGAAGAAACAAGCATAAGGCAGAGTGACCTCGATGAAGTAGAAATCTGGGTCTTGAGCTTGGAAATGTACTCAATGTTGAAGTTCTCTCCTCTTCCTCCAACAAGGAAGATCATCCAGAGAGTCCCCTAGAGATAGCATAGATGAATGTTGATGATTTCTTCCCAATGGGTGATCTCGGGGAATTGTGGATATGGTAGATAACACAATGGAAGAAATGGTGGAACTAGAGATTGAGGTTCCCACATAGGAGGAGTTAACAAGGGTTGAAGAGAGAATGACCCAAGAAAAAGAAGGATTCCAACCAGAAGAGGCCAACGAAGAAAGGATGATACAAGAAGAATAGGAAAGTAATTTGGCCAGGGAGAAATTTTTAGAAGAAGAGGAAACCAGAACTTTAGGAGCAACAATACCCTCTGATACAATGCTTTTGAGCCTAGTTGGTGATCAAAGCTTACTAAAATCACTTAATGTAGGGGCTGACAAGGTTGCGGCCATATTCCAATAGGTAGATTTGAACGAATTTCCTCTATAATCACCACCACCTAGCCCACCAATGGATGATATCCTAGGAGGTGGTGCAAAAAATGAGAAAGGAAATGCAGGTGAAGACCCCATCAACATAGAAGGAAACACATCCAGGGGAGAACCTAAACCAAAACTTGAGGATATCTTGAGCTTGGGGATGATAATGAGTGGGCTAGTCACTCTGTCGTAGTGGTTAATGGAGTCCAAGAAAATAAAAGCCTCAAAAAAAATGGTGGCCCCATTGTTACTAGCTAAAATGTTGGCCTAAGGCCAAATTTCTAAGAAGAATAAGAAGGCTCGTACCCTTCACAACACTCAAAGGTCCCTAGATGGAAACATAGTGGCAATGAAAGCCCCCCCTCCAACAGGAAAGGAAGACTTGGAGGTTTCTTCTGAAGAGTATGTAATCACAGAGGTGCCTCTCAAAAAAAGAAATCAACAAGGGGAATTTGACCTCCTAAATGAGGCAATCCAAGCTATCCATGCCCGATATGAAAAAATGTCCCAAAGGGTGAAGGAGTTTAAAGTTACCAATGAGAATCTATTTAGACTCCTGACAGAGTTAGTGTGCCCCCTCACCTCTGAAATACCTAGACCTTCAGCTTCCAAAACACCACTCACTCAGGGTGATGTTGAATTTCTAAGAACTATGAAAATAAAGGTACTGGCGGTGGATGAATGGATGGCCCAAAAGATTGGAGGCAGAAGAAATTTTTGTTTGAGTCTCTCCCTGACTTCTCTCGGGCATGTGACATAGTGAAACAATCAAAGGCCATTATTCCGTAGTGGTAGGGAGAGACTAAGAAGTATGAGGAATAGAAAGATGCCATAGTGGAGATTCTAAATCTTGGATAAGACACTGTAATAATGACATGAATCCTAGGGGATGAGTCATGTGGGTTCCTCAGGACCTAGTACTCGATACTTGCATTCAAAGTTGGAACTGACAAGCAACTGGTAAGGGTCCTGGAGGAACAACTTCTGGTGGTCTAGACCCCATTGGACCAATATGTTTCTTTTATCAAGGAAATCACATCAGCTGACCCTCTTAGCCCTAACACTTATACTCCCATTGATTCTATACTTAACAATTTAGATGAAGTGGCTGAGGCTCAATTATGTCCCGACAGAGATTTCTGTAACACTGTAATGGCGGAACTCTCCCAGATGATGGTCAAGTCCCATGACATTGCCAAGGTGGATACAAAGTTGAAGAAGAAGGTTTAGGACACCGACGATCACTTTGAAAGCTCTGTTAATCGTCGAGATTGCCTGAAGGATGTGGAAGAGGAAAGCCTACTCCATATTCTAGAAGTGTATGAAAATTTCAAAGGGCAATGAGATTTCTCAGACCCTAGGGATTCCTTCATCAGGGGTGGGTTCTAAGAAATAATTCTTTATTCTTTGAGTACAATCTCCTAGATTTTGAAATCCCAGATCCTAATTTTTGTTATTCCTTATGGTGATAAGTGTTGATAGCTCCCTGAGCTGACCGATCACTGTCTATGTTCTATTTTTAAGCTTGAGGCCATCCTTTATGTCTTGATGGGTCAATTTTAGCCAAAAATTTCATCACAAACATATCCTTTCCCCCAAGGTGCCATTGTATCATTTAATATCTGGCATACAAAGTACTACTCGGTGACCAAGAACTCGAGATGCATTAATGAGGGCATATAACCCAAGTCACCTAGAGAGCACCATCACATCTACAAGTACATAGACACTTTTTTCTAATGATGAATTTACCAAAACCCCTTTCTTTCTTTCCTCTCTTTTCTTCTCAAATGATTGTATATAGAATGATGGCCATGCCAACGCATGTAGTACCGACTGTAAATATTATAATATAATGTAAGTAGATTCTGTCGGTTAAGTTTCCTAGGTAAATAAGATGTCTATAAATAATAAGTCTAACACCATTCCAAGGGTCAAAAAATTGATAATTTAGCTGTCCAAAAGTAATACATGTTTCTATTTTAGCTATCTTTCTTTAAAGTTTAGAGTAGATTAATTCTCCCTTGGAGCCACTTTTCTAACCGCCAGTAACGTTGGATTTCAAGTTAATAAAAGGATGAGAAGAACCAATTGGCACCATGTTTTGTATTTTTTCCTGATTCTGGAGTTGATGAATGCTTTCATGTTAAATGATTCCTTATATCCTCTATTCTAGTTCTTTAATGTTTTGATGAAATATTTTACTTTGCTACTGGTATATATCTGATTAGCAATCATATGTATACCCAGTATCTATTCTTCATTTGGAACTTTGTTGATGTTATGGATGTATATATATCATGACTATAGTTAGAGATTCACACTAGCCCTATCCCATATTTTGATGTTTTCTTGGTTGTAGACAAGAAGGGCTTGCAGGAAACCTATTATCAAAGTTTAGAAGGTCAATGAGTCAAAACTAGCTATCCCCGCAAAGAAAACAATCATCTTCCAAACTAAGTCAATCTCGCCTGTTGTGACCTGATTACTAGGTGCTTGGAGGCTAGGAGAGCTTTCTCTCCAATAAACCTCTTTAAGAAAATTTGACCAGTACTCTGTTACCCTATGAAAACTCTCCCCCTATTGGCGAGATTGTCACAAAGTCCCACCAACATGTCTATTTTAAGATATGTATTGAGACAACAAATCCCAGGTACACTAACTCCCTTTTCAATAAACTACACCTTTTGAGGTTAATCAACAAATTTTATTCCCTTAACCTCTTAAAGGCTCTACAATATGCATTATATTCTCTTCCAATATATTAGAAAAGATCAAAATATCATCTAAGTAAACAATAATAAAGTTACTCAAAAATTCTTTCAATACTTCATTCATGAGCCACATGAATGTGCTCGGTGCATTAGTTAGCCCAGAGGGCATGCCAAACCACTTATACAATCTCTCCTTTGTCTTGAAGATTGTTTTTCATTCATCTCCCTCTCTAATATGGATTTGGTGATATCCACTCTTTAGATCTATCTTTGTGAAGTATCCAACTTCCTCAAACAATCCACAATGCCATCCATCCTTGGCAAGGGAAACCTATACTTGATAGATATCTTATTGATAGCCTGAGAATTGATACACATCCTCCATTCTCCATTTTTCTTTGGTGCTAGTACCACTAGTACAACACATGGACTTAAACTTTCTCGAATCAACCCCTTTTGCAACAAATCTCACACTTGTTTATTCAAATCTTCACTCTCTTCTATAGTCATCTCCAGGAATCAAGTCCATTTAATGATTAATATTTCTTATTGATGAGAATCCATTAGGTACATTATGAGATACAATATCATGAAACTTATCCAACAAATTCTGCAACTTCTACAAATACGTCTTCTACTTCCTCTTTATCAACTTTAAGAATTAAAGAAAAATACACATGCTCATGCTTAATGCCTTCTAGAAACTTCCTTCCATCAACTAAACTGGTGCAGGAGAACCTACTCTAGAATCAACAAACAATACTCTAAAGAAGTCCTAAAGCACATCTAGTTAGTTTAAGTATCTTAGTCAGGCACCTAGACAAAGTTGTGAGGCCTAGTTCCAGGATTGGCACAACTATAAGCCCCTAGCTAACTATGGTCAAGAGTGGTCAATGGGCCCAGGATCATAGGATTTTAGTAATTTTCATGTTTTTAATGCTTTAGATCCATGTTGGATCACTAGATTAGGCTTAGACCAAGTTTGGTCTCCTAGAAAGAAAAAGTTGCAAAAATGTTGTCAAAGTTGCTTAGCAACTTTGACAACTTCTTGCCAAAAGTTGTAATCAAAACCCCCAATGGTCAGATAGTTTGAAATTCAATCATAACCAATGGGGGAAGCATTCAAATATCCCATTCAGGCAAGTGGAAGGTAAGATATGTAATTTGGCATTTTGGATCAATAAAAATAAACTAATTCTATGCAAATTATTGAGAACAGTGATCTAGTATGGACGGGTACAGACTAGTGCACATGAAAATTTGAGACCAAAAATGTGTCCATCAAATCTACTTTCATATGCAATTGGTTTCATGTTTTGATTCACCCTAGTTTGGAAGATATCAGTGTTTCTTGTAGGCTTGCCTGGATTGTAGGCTTCCAGATAGGATTCTGAGAGGGTTTGATCTTTGGACCTAATTCCACCATGGGAATCTGATGCCCCTTGGTGGAATTCAACCATTTTCTATTCACTTTCACAATATGTAGGTCAGAAGTGGACTTCTATAGGGAGTTGGTTTTTCCACAAAGCCCTAGGTGTACATCTCTATGTGTGCACCATTCTGTGACTTAGGACAGTCACCATAAATTTTGGTTGGGGATTCACCAAGACCTCTAACCTTGGATTCTAATTTCTTTTGTATGTCCACACATGCCCCCATGCTTACTTTGTGCACTGGCTTAGGAGAAAGAGCACTTGTAGTGCATTTGGAGACCTAATTAGGCCTATTAGTCCGGTCTAAACCTTATGACAACAGTGACTTCTATTTTCCTCCACTCCTTGGTGCCTGGATATGTTTAGTAAAACCTTAAAGGGTATCAGAGTCCCTGACCAATTCAACACCTCATTTGGAAGCATTTTGACTTATGTTCAGATTTCCCTCTAGGACGGGCTACAAGCCAAATCCCTATGTTGTGAAGCAACTTAGTGTTATGGATTGCTTGTAAATGAAAGAACCATTGGAACTAATGAAATAGGACCTAAATAGGCTAGATCAGTGATTGTAGGCCACCCTTGGTCTTATCTATTATCTCATGGGGTTTGGGTTGTCTTTTGGGTAAAAGAGACCCCCTTAGTGACTTCTCAATTATTGGTGTTTAGGACTTGGCTTAGCCTAGTGATTAGGTTGGCTTGGATGTTTGGGTTGTGATAAACATTTCCCCTAGTCCTTACCATACTTGTGATAAGTATTGGGCACTTGGACCCTATTTGGGAAGTTGAGACCTTGAAACTCACCAATTGTTCACTGTTTGAAGGCTTCTGCTTGCCACTTTGCATCAAGTGGTATCAAAGCTATGTCTGCTCCTAAAGATGAAGAGATCCCTACAAGGGTCACAAATAGTGAGTTAGCAAAGATGGTGAGAGAGAAAAGGGATGGAAACACAGCCTTAACCAAGAGGCTTCAAGAACTTGAGAAGAAGCTTGACAAGAACAAAGAAGATGGGTTTGAGAATGAAGAGAAGAGTGAAGAAGAGGAGGATGACTCTGATCAACACATCCCTGCAGACCAAAGGCCCTTCATAGATGCCTTAAAGTCCATGGGGAGGAGAACCATGGAGGAAAAGATATATTTTCTGGTCTTTAATGGCAAGATGAATGCAAACCTAGCCTTGGATTGGATAGAGGCTTTAACAACATTCTTTGAATGTGAGGACATCCATAAAAAGTAGAGGGTGAAGGTGGAAAGATCCAAGTTAAAGGGAGCAGCCCTAACTTGGTGGAACTTCATCCAAATAGAGAGGGTGAAGAGTGGAAAGAGCATGATCAACTCATGGAATAGGATGATAGCCTTGATCAAAGAGACATATGTATTGGAGGACTATGGGATACAAATCCATAGAAGGAAGCAAAGTTTGAAACAAAAGGACATGGATGTAGGCTCATACACTGAGGAGTTCTTAAAACTATGTATGAAGAACAATGTGGTAGAAGATGAGGAAGAAAAACTAGCAAGATACATGAATGGATTGAAGGTGTCCATTCAAGAAGAACTAAGCATACACTACCCTACCATAGTCAATAAGTGCTATCAAATGGCACTCAAGGTAGAGGAGAAGTGGAAAAGAAAATGTGATTTTGGAAAAGGGAAGAACAATGATAGTCAGAAGAAATTTAGAGGAAAAGGAAACTCTTGGAACAAGGGACAGAATAGTGGTAGCAGTAGCAAGACCCCTGACTAAGGAGAAAAAGAAAATAGTGATTCCAATTCAAGAGGAAACTATAGAGAAAGGAGGCCCTTCAATAGGCAAAGGACAAATTTGGGAAGAGGTATGGACCATTGAAATGTTACTATTTCAATCAAATGGGACACCATGCAGGAAGATGCCCTGAGAATAGACACAACAACAACCAAGGTGAGAGGAGAACATAACTTGTCCAAGAAGATAAGCAACAAGACAATGCTGATGCTAGAGACTTGGAACCAGAGGAAGGAGTATGTTTGATGATGAGGTAGCTTTTCCTTCAAGTGCCACAAACCCAAGAACCTCCACAAAGGAAAAATCTCTTCAAGACAAAAATTAAATGTCATGGAAAGGTATGCAATCTACTTATAGATTCTGGTTCAACTAAAAATATTGTATCTTGTGAAATGGTTCAAAAGTTAAACCTCTCTAAAAAGCCACACCCTTGCCCCTATCATGTTTCATGGTTAACAAGAGGCCAACAAACTCTAGTAACAGAACAAGCATGGATAGAATTCTTAGTTGTAGATTTTAAAGACAAAGTTCTTTTTGATGTGGTTGAAATGGATGCCTCACACATCCTTCTAGGCAGGCCCTAGAAATTTGATGTAGATGCCATACACCATTGTAGGAAGAACACCTACTCCATCACTAAAGATGGGAAGACCTTTACTATGAAGCCCCTGTCAGATAACAAATCTGCAAAAGAACCCACTGTGATTATCATGGGAGAGAAAGAGATGTTGAAAACCTTGAAGGAACCTGATGTGGAAGCCTTTGTCCTAATCTCCAAGCCCAAGGATAACATCAGGTCTTATAAAAAAGAAACTATACCAATTGAAACCATGGAACTGCTACAAAAGTATAAAGATGTCATTGTTAGTGACCTTCCCACTACCCTCCCTCCCACGAGGGATATCAGTCATCAAATTGACCTTATGCCAGGTTCATCCCTACCTAATAAGGCACCATACAAAATGACACCCCTGCAGCATGCAGAGATTGAAAAACAAGTAACCAAATTGTTGGAAAGAGGACTCATTCAAAAGAGTCTTAGTCCATGTGAAGTACCATCAGTCTTGGCCCCTAAAAAAGATGGCAAATGGAGGTTATGCACAGACAGTAGGGCCCTAATCAAGATCACAATAAGATATAGGTTTCCCATGCCAAGGATTGAGGACCTATTGGATCATCTAGGAGGTGCTTGCTACTTCACCAAGATAGACTTAAAATATGGATACCATCAAATCAAAATCAAACTGGGCGATGAATGGAAAACAACATTCAAGACTACTGAAGGTTTGTTTGAATGGTTATTAATGCCCTTTGGCTTAAGCAATGCCCCTAGCACTTTTATGAGGCTTATGAATGAGATAGTCATTGAATTTATTGGAAAATTTGTTGTTGTTTACCTTGATGACATACTAATATTTAGTCATAGCAAGGAAGACCATCTTGATCATGTGGAACAGGTACTAAGAAGACTCCATCAGCACAAGTTGGTAATCAACTTGGAAAAATGCATGTTTATGAGGAAGGAACTTGTATTCCTAGTATTTGTGATCTCACAAGGTACCCTCAAGATGGACCCTAAGAAGGTAGAAGCAATCATTAATTGGCCTCCACCAAAGAACCAAGGTGATGTAAGAAGCTTCCATGGACTTGCAACTTTCTTTAGGAAATTTGTCAAAAATTTCAGTCATGTGTGTGCACCAATGCTTGAAACTATTAAAGGTGGAAAGAAGACTAAGTTTATTTGGACAAAGGAAGCCAATGATGCATTCCAATACTTGAAGAATAGAGTTTCCCAATACCCTATCTTGGTCCTCCTTGATTTTAACAAGGTCTTCACTATGGAGATAGATGCAAGCAATTTGGCTATAGGTGCAGTCCGAAGCCAAGAAGGCAAGGCAGTTGCTTTCTTCTCAGAGACACTGAATGAAGCCAAAAGAAAGTAATCTAAATATGACCTAGAGCTCTATGCCTTGGTCCAAGCCCTCAAAAAATGGAGGCACTATCTAATACCAAAAGAGTTTATAGTGTACACTGACAACCATGCATTAGGATTTTTAAATTCTTAAGAGAAACTCTCTGTCAGACATCTGAAATGGGTGGAGCAGCTACAAGCCTATACCTTCAACATTAAGCATAAAAAGGGTGTAGCAAAAAAATTTGCTGATGCCCTTAGTAGGAGGATTGGTCTAGTTGAAGAAGTTCAATTACAAAGTGTGGGAATTGAGTCCCTCAAACACTTGTACTTGGATGACCCTGATTTTGCAGAGATATATTAGATTTGCACAAAGATGGTTGGCAAATACCACACTGACTTTTCTAAATATTTGATTCAGACTGGACTTCTATTCAAGGGAGCACAACTATGCATACCAAAGTTCTCAATGAGGAAAAACATAATAAGGGAGAAGCATTATGGTGGCCTAGGAGGTCACTTTGGCATTGATAGGACATCAGACATGGTGAAGAGGAGTTATTTTTGGCCTAAGTTGAACAATGATGTCAAGAAGTTTATTAAGACTTTCACAATTTGTCAGCAAGCTAAAGGAATGACAACAAATCAAGGGCTCTACCAACCCTTACCAATCCCTTCAAGACCATGGGAATCCATCTCAATGGATTTTGTAATGGGATTGCCTAAAACCAAACAAGGATTTGATAACATTTTTGTCATAGTGGATAGGTTCAGCAAAATGGTTCATTTTGTACCATGCAAAAGCACAAATGATGCATGTCACATAGCCAATCTCTTCTTCAAAGAAGTAGTCAGAATTCATGGCTTACCTTAGACAATTGTATCTGACAGGGATGTAAAGTTCCAAGGACATTTTTGGAGGACACTCTTCGAGAAGTTGGGAACAAACCTTACCTATAGCTCTTCCTATCACCCACAAATAGATGGGCAGACTAAGGTAGTAAATAGATCCCTAGGCAATCTCCTAAGATGCCTAACCAAAAAATATTATCAAACTTGGGATACACTCCTACCACAAGCCGATTTTGCATTTAATGACTCCTTGAATAGATCTATCGGCAAAAATCCATTCCAAGCAGTATATGGCCTTCATCCCAAGGGACCATTAGACTTGATTGAACTCCCATATAACTTCAAAGTTAGCGCACACAGCCAAGAACTACCAGAACTCATCACAAAGGTGCAGCATGAGCTAAAAGAAGCATTACAAAGGTCAAGTTTGAAGTACAAGGAAAGTGCTGATAGAAGAACAAGAGAAGTCCACTTCAAAGTGGGAGACAAGGTTTGGGCATTCCTAAAGAAAGAGAGACTACCTAAGGGTAGATACTCCAAACTCCAACTGAAGAAAGTAGGTCCATGCAACATACTTAATAAAATAGGTGAGAATTCCTATGAGATCTCTCTTCCTCCAACCTTGCAAATCTCCCCAATATTTAATGTGGTAGACCTCACACCATACAAAGCTACAACAGGTTCAATGAATGAGCAGGGTGAGGAAACAAACATCCAAGATTAAGACTATGTCACAAATCTTCCCCAAAGAAAACCAATGGAGTTAGAAGAAATATTGGACACAAAGTTATTAAGGCAGACCAAAACTAAGAAGTACATGCAGTACTTAGTCAAATGGAAGGGGCTCCCCAACATAGATGCTACTTGGTTGACCGAAGACAAAATAAAACACCATGGGACTTCGGTGGACTAGTTACCCTCAAGTAGGGACTTGAGATTTAAAACTCAAAGGGAGTATGGTGCAGGGGCACCTACTCTAGAATCAACAAAAAATACTCTAAAGAAGTCCTAAAGCACATCTGGTTAGTTTAAGTATCTTAGTCAGGCACCTAGACCAAGTTGTGAGGCCTAGTTCTAGGATTGGCACAACTATAAGCCCCTGGCTAACTATGGTCGAGAGTGGTCAATGGGCATAGGATCATATAATTTTAGTCATTTTAATGTTTTTAATGCTTTAGATCCATGTTGGATCACTATATTAGGCTTAGACCAAGTTTGGTCTCCTAGAAAGCAAAAGTTGCAAAAATGTTGTCAAAGTTGCTTAGCAACTTTGACAAATTCTTGCCAAAAGTTGTAATCAAAGCCCCCAATGGTTAGATAGTTTGAAATTAAGTTTTAAACAATGGGGGAAGCCTTCAAATAGCCCTTTCAAGTGGGTGGAAGGTAAGATATGTAATTTGGCATTTTGGATCAATAAAAATAAACTAATTCTCTGCAAATTCTTGAAAATAGTGATCTAGTACAGATGGGTATAGACTAATGCAAATGAAAATTTGAGACCAAAAAGGTGTCCATAAAATCTAATTTCATATGCAATTGGTTTCATGTTCTGATTCACCCTAGTTTGGAAGATATCAGTGTTTCTTGCGGGCTTGCCTGGATTGTAGGCTTCCAAACAGGATTCTGAGAGGGTTTGATCTTTGGACCCAATTCCACCATGGGAATATAATTCCCCTTGGTGTAATTCAACCTTTTTCTAGGAAATTTCACAATATTCAGGTTAGAAGTGGATTTCTGAAGGGATTTGGTTTTTCTACAAAGCCCTAGGTGTACATCTCTATGTGTGCACCATTCTATGACTTAGGATAGTCACCATAAATTTTGGTTGGGGATTCACCAAGACCTCTAACATTGGATTATAAGTTATTTTTTATGTCCACACATTCCCCCATGCTTATTTTGTGCATTGTCTTAGGAGAAAGAGCACTTGTAGTGCATTTGGAGACCTAATTAGGCCTATTAGTCTGGTTTAAACCTTGCGACAACAGTGACTTCTGGTTTCCTCCACTCCTTGGTGCTTGGATATGTTTATTAAAACCTTAAAGGGTATCATAATCAATAACCAATTCAAGACCTCATTTGGAAGCATTTTGACTTATGTTCAGATTTCCCTCTAGGAAGGGCTACAAGCCAAATCCCTATGTTGTGAAGCAACTTAGTGTTATGGATTGCTTGTAAATGAAAGAACCATTGGAACTAATGAAATAGGACCTAAATAGGCTAGATCAGTGATTTTAGGCCATCCTTGGTGTTATCTATTGTCTCATGGGGTTTGGGTTATCTTTTGGGTAAAAGAGACCCCCTTAGTGACTTCTCAATTATTGGTGTTTGGGACTTGGCTTAGCCTAGTAATTAGGCTGGCTTGGGTGTTTGGGTTGTGATAACCATTTCCCCTAGTCCTTACCATACTTGTGATAAGTATTGGGCACTTGGACCATATTTGGGAATTTGAGACCTTGAAACTCACGAATTGTTCACTGTTTGAAGGCTTTCGCTTGCCACTTTGCATCATAAACATATTCTTGCATTACTACATACCTTCTCTCTTGTTTCCTTCCATAGCTTCAGCTTGTGGAAGAATCCATCCTTTGTCAAAGAATAGGTATTTGCATACCCATCATTTATTGTATGATGATTTAATTTCCATGGTCTCTAAAATTAGATGGAAAACATTCATAGGTATAATATCACATAATATGTCATCATGATAGTGTCCAATTTTGAAATTTTCTAAACATTGTTCATTGACCAAAGCCTTGTGATCCTTTTGCAACCAAGCAATTTAGTATGGATTAAAATGATTCCATCTCTCTAACTTCAATTTATTAACCATTTCCTCTAATTTTTTTTATCAGTACTACCACCATATATAATGATATTTAATACTTTAAAATTACACTTACAACTTGTGCAAAATAAATTCTTCCTTTTCTCAGGTTTCTTCTTGTTATTTAGCAGGGCTCTTCTAGTAACAAGGACCTCTTCTTTTTCAACATCTTCAAAATGTGAAGACTCAACATAATCATCTACATGTGCAAATCATGCACTGCCTTTTGATCTCTTATTTTTCTTTCCTTGATGTTGGGGACACTCATAAGCTCTATGTCCTTATCTACATTGGAAACACTTTCTATGAAAAATTGCTCTTATCAGTCCTCATCCTCCTCCTCTTCCTCTTTGATCTCTATTATTTTGATCCCAAGGATGATAGGAATTATTTTCCCTCTAATTTTGACTACTACCAGAGTCATCATTATTCTTCTGATCTTCATTTTGGCCTCCATGAGACCATTCACAAGAATTTTTACCATGACCTCTTTGATTTTGGTTTCTCTCAAACTTCTTGTTCAATTTTTGTTTTACCTTAAAAACAAGTTGATATGCATCATCAATGGTAGAAATTATTACTAATATAACCTCTTGTTGAATACTCTTTTGGAATAATAGAAAGATGTGTACTGAGAAGGGAGGGGTGAATTAGTACCCTTAAAAAATTTCAAACAAATCTTTGTAATCAAATACGGTTTTAACCGACTAATTAGATTGCTTTCACCAAACATGTAATGTACTACTAAAATATAAATGCATGCAATCCAAATAATAAAAAATACATGAAAGTTAAGTACATATGACACTAGTATTTTGGTATTGCAAAAAACCCTTGTTAGAAGGTAAAAGTTGCGGTGGGGATGAGACCCACAAAGCTTCACTACTATAGTAATAAAGTATCCTTTTAGAGCTTACAAAGATTGATCACTTATGGTGACCTTACTATGTTAGGAGTAACAATAAGATCGATTAGATCTACCTTGTGTGAGGATTTAGAAAAAAAATGTATGTGTGCACTCTGTTAGGAGATTTATACAAAGATGGTTAAGTCTACTTTGTTAGGAGATTTAAGGATAGTTAAAATTGTTAGAGAGTAACAAAATTGTGTGATCTAAACATATTACAATATCAATATTGTGATATAGATCCTTTAAGTGCAATGAAATTATCACCTTACTGTGACTGATAATACCTTCTATATTGCTCGGTAGCCTTGCCTCTGTTCTAAAAACTGGATACTGCAATATAGTCCTTGTTCTTAAACCCTTGTATGATCTCCTCATGTCTGTAGTATGGTGGCTACTTGATCATTACTTGACCATCATACATTACAAAATGACATCTAATCTTTACATATATCAAACCTCTTGATCTAATCAGGGTTTTACAATATCTTAGAAAACCTAAGATCAACGATGTACAAAATTTACCTTGATCATCTAAACATAGGAGATATAAAAGATTAATGTGTACATCCTTAATTAATGTTCTCCTTGATCAATGTAAATCGTTATCCATCTCAACAATTTTTTTTACCTAGATTGATGTGCCAATTCAAACTTTTATGTAACTACTAGTTTACTCGGTAAATAATTTCTCTCAATGCTCAGTGTTCCTTGTGTATCTTGGTGTAGAATATGTGCTCAATGTACACTGCTACTCAGTAAGTTTGTCTGCTTGGTGATCACTACACTCAATTAACTCTATGCATGATTAATGCACTCAGTTAACTCTGCACTCGGTGATCATACCGACTAGTCTGTCTTGACTCTATTACCGACTGGAAATTTGGATGCTTGAATACTGATGAGAACCTTCAAAGCTCATTTGGAGTAACATTCTCCCCCTTTTCCATTAGTATCAAAAAATTGTATATGTAGATGTAGTATACACA
Source organism: Thuja plicata (assembly GCA_018584345.1). Classification (NCBI taxonomy): domain Eukaryota; kingdom Viridiplantae; phylum Streptophyta; class Pinopsida; order Cupressales; family Cupressaceae; genus Thuja; species Thuja plicata. Next base: position 3,650,183 of record MU225623.1, on the reverse strand, counting down.
ACAACTTATACATAGTGATTCCCCCTTTTGTACATGCTCGGTAAGAATAAAATATATACATATGTTTCCCCCTTTTTTGAAATTAATGAAAAAATGAATAACTTACAACTTGTCAAAAATGTTGGGATAGGTCTTCTAGAGATTTTCCAATAATTTCTCCCATTCCCCCTTTAGGTGTTCGAGGGTCAATTGATCTAGGTTTAGTTAAGCATGCATATCATATATGCTTTCTGTAACTGATAGCTCTGGGGTGGCAATAAAATATTTTCCATTTTCACATGATTCTACATAAATAATAAATTTGATAGTAACATAGCCTAAAGCTCGGTTACCTAATCTCTTATCTTTTCCTCTTCCTTCTTCAAATCAAGTCTCAACCACTGTGTTTGTAAAACCTTGGTGTAATGCATCTTAAATGCATGTTTCTCAGTTGAAAGACTTTGTGCACTATCTTTTAGATCATCATCTAATTTCTTTAAATTTTCACTAAGCTTGGTAGTGAAGTGATCTAATGTGCATAACTTATGCAGAATTGTAAGTGCTCTAGTAATAAAAACTTCTAATCCAGTTTCAAATTCTAAGAGTGTTACCTTATTTATTGCCACTTCTTGGTTGATCTTCTCGGTAACCTTATACTGAATCTTGTTTTCTTCTCTCTATCTTCTAACTTCTGTTTGACATCAATGTCTAGACCATTTATTACCTTAGTGAGCAGTGCAAGTTGATCAATGATGGGGGAAGATTCATTGATGTTCGCGTCAAGAATAACTTTCTGTAAGATCTCCTTTACTGCTTCTAGCACCTGTGCATTTTTTGTGTTCTTACCTTAGCTTGTCTTGAGCTACTTTTTAGGTGTATAGCTCTCCATATTTTCCATGTTTCTGGATCAAGTGTCCATGGATCATAGTCAGGGATGTCTATCAATTAGGGATGTCTATGACTTAATCTAATAGTTCTTCTTCTTCTTCTTTGGTAGGTGTGATGCCTTGAGAAGGTGCCTCAGTAGCTGACCTGATTTCAATGGTAGTAGTGTCTACCATCATCTCCGTGTTAACTTCACCTTTATCTACTTTATTAGTGCTATCTGTAGGTACATCACCTTGCAATTACACTTGGTCTCTTTACCTTTGTATTCACCCTTGTCTTCAGTTTTATCTGTTACCTGCTTAGGTGTCTTCATTTGTGCTACACTTTCAATATCAATTACTTGTACCAGAATAGTTAGATTACCTAGTACTACTTCTCGGGATACCTTGGTTACATCTGGTTCATCTAAGTTCTCAGTTGCTCTGGTTATCATTTCATCTTGCTTGGCTTCTTTCTATTGTTCGATGTAGACCTACAACTGTAACTTCTGAGTATCAATAGTTTTATCAAGCGTATACCTTTCAATTGTAAGATATTTTATCTCTAATGATTAAAATTTCTAAACAAGATAAATAGCTCTAATACCAATTGTTGGAATAATATAAAGGCATGTACTAAGAGGGGAGGGGTGAATTAGTACCCTTTAAAACTTTCAAATAAATCTTTGTAATCAAATAGTGTTTTAACTGAATGAGTAGATTGCTTTCACCAAACATGTAATATATTGATAAAATATAAATGCATGTAATCCAAACATTAAAACATACATGAAATTTAAGTACACATGACACTATTATTTTGGTATCACAAAAAACCCTTGTTAGAAGGTAAAAACTGTGGTGGGGATGAGACCCACAAAGATTCACTACTACACTAATAAAGTAGCCTATTAGATCTTACAAATATTGATCACTTTTGGTGACCATACCCTATTAGGAGTAATAATAAGATTGATTAGATCTACCTCATGTGAGGATTTAGCAACACAATACATGTGTGCACTCTTTTAGGAGATTTATACAAAGGCGGTTAATTCTACTCTGTTAGGAGATTTTAGGATTGTTACAATTGTCAGAGAGTAACAAAATTGTGTGATCTAAACATATTATAATCTCAATATTGTGAATACAGATCCTTTAAGTGCAATGAAATTATCACCTTACTGTGACTAATAATACCTTATGTACTTCTCGGTAGCCTTGCCTCTATTCTAAAAACTGAATACTGCAATATAGTCCTTGTTCTAAAAACCTTGTATGATCTCATGATTCCTGTAGTATGATGGCTACTTGATCATTACTTGATCATCATACATTAAAAAATGACATCTAATCTTTACATATATCAAACCTCTTGACCTAATTAGTGTTTTACAATATCTTAGAAAACCTAAGATCAACGGTGTACAAATTTTACCTTGATCATCTAAACATAGGAGATATTAAAAATTAATGTGTGCATCCATAATTAATGTTCTCCTTGATCAATGTAAACCATTATCCAGCTCGACAAAATTTTTTTACCTAGATTGATGTGCCAATTCAAACTTTTATGTAACTGCTGGTTTACTCGGTAAATACTGTCACCGGTGCTCGGTGTTCCTTGTGTATCTCGGTGTAAAATATGTGCTCAGTGTACACTACTAATTGGTAAGTATGTCTTCTTGGTGATCACTACATTCTGTTAACTCTGTGCATGATTAGTGCACTCAGTTAACTCTGCACTCGGTGATCATAAGGACTAGTCTATCTTGGCTCTGTTACCAACTAGAAATTTGGATGGTTGAATACTAATGACAACCTTCAAAGATAATTTGGAGTAACATACTCGACCTCAACCCATTTATGTAGTGTATAACCTTCTCCTTGTTGGTTTTAGAATGACCCATTTTGATAAGGACTCGATAGAACTCTTCTATACACTATTGGACATATTTTTCTTCTTGTTTCAACCTACATTTTCTCAACAAATGAAGCTCATAGTCAACAAGAATGATCTATCTTTTCAAAATTTCCAACATCTGATGCCATCTTGTTATCTTCTCCTCTCCTCTTCTATTTTTGTCCAACTAAACCTCTTTCCATCAAATCTTATCATGACCTTCTAGCTTGGCCTTTGTGAATCCAACCCTCTCAAGATCTTCTACTTCTTTTTACTCAAACTACTCTTTAATACCATTGATATAATTGATCAACTCTTCTGGATTAAGATTTCCATAAAATATGGGAATTTCAATATATTTTTTCTCTTTCCAATATTTGAAATGACCCTAAAAAACCTAGTTTTGTTGGGATCTTTAGTCGCTTCTCTCTCTTCCTTAAACTATCTTTTCTCTTCAAATTCATCCACACTTTCATCTCTTTCCTTAATATCATCTCCTCTATCTAGCTCCTGTTTCAATTTCATCTCTTGTGATTATCTGTAGAGGACTCTAAAACCATCTTCTGTCACACCAACTATTCTTCCACCATGGTTCCTTCATGGAGACATTTTCCTTAATTATTAGTCCCACATACATAATCCTAGTGCAAATTGCCTCATGTTTATGATCTGTTTACACACTCAAGAACTTCTTCTCTGATACCACTTGATGATGATACCACTTGATGAAGGGTACCCCCTTACTAACCCAAACACACACAACACAACATTAAAACACAAAGAAAAATGCAAGAATCAAACAATTGAAAGAACAAAAATAGTTTTTTTCTATTATCTTCAATGAAATGACATTACAATATTCTGATAAATAACTTTCTACAACCACATAGGCCTTCTTATTACAATAATCAGTAAGATAGAGCCACAATCTACACTTCTAGAACTGAGCCCAAAACCCACCTTCATCCCTATATATGTAGCACCAATAACTGCCTTAGAATATTCTAAAAAGTGAAACTTTTCCATTTTGGCTCCTAGCAGTTCAATCTCCCACCTAAGTGATTTTTATCTCTCTTCTCTTTTCTATCAAAACTTGAGTCTTGATGATACAACTTTCAGAAGCCATAAATTTTGAACTGTGTACCTGATTTTCTACTATAATCACTTTTCAAAAACCTTTTGATGTAATCGAAAATTAGGATGGTGTAGCGCTATCCTAGACAAGTTTTGACCCTTTCTAGAGCCTCTAAGGCCTTCAAAATTGAGTTCATAGTTTTCATACCACCCCGTCAAAATATAAAATTTAAGAGCTTCAAAACCGGATTTGAGCTTGCCATGAAATTTTATTGGCATGCATATATATCCAAAATGAACATCCGAAGAAGTAATTGGAACAATTCATGCTCAAATGAAAAACTTACTAAAAATAGTACACTTGTCAAAAACATTAACCCTGCCCAAAATAGCCCTTATTGAAAAACAAGTCAATATTTTTGTATGACTCAAGATTTTTCTTACACCTTGGATGCTCTTGCATCAAGATCTCTCTCTTGAGGTATAAACTAAAATTATTATGATGGATTAATTCATGCATGAAAGATAATTGATATAAAATTATATTTTGCAAAGTAATCTCATTAGAGTCGCACATAAGAAAAAACAAGCATCAAAGAGGAGGAAGAAGACACAACAAGCATCAAAGAGGAATAAGACATATTGTTCCAGGTACTATGCTTGTTCCATTTTAAACTTGTTCTAAAGGTTTGTTTTCAATCTTAATGTGGTATTTAGTTTTTTCAATTCTATCTTTTTGTCATACGTAATTACTTTATATGTTATTTAATTTGTTTCATTTTTGTTCATACCTTTATTTTTTTGGTAAACCCTTACTGTTATATATCCTCATACTTCTACTAGTGGTTCACATCCTTATTGTTATACAATCGTAAAACCCTCTCTTGTTTATAATATTAAGGAAACATTGTTTATTTTGCTTCCTTCCTATTTATACCCTTCTTAGTTTTCTTAACCCTTACTATTTTACATCCTCATGCTTTGCTTATGTCCTTATAGTGCAAACCCTTACTATTTAACATCCTTACAGTTTTACAGTCTTGTGGAAAGGTTCTTTCTATTATTTTGTTCATGGTCATTTTTTTAAAGTTTTCAATGCCCTTATTGTTCTACATTATCATGGTTGACTTAATTCCTTAAACCCTTACTATTTTACATCACCACTACTTTACATCCTCATTATTGTTTTTGTTCTTTAAACCCTTGCTTGTTGTTTCACATCCTTACAATAGTACATTCTTCTAGAAATGTTCTTTCTAAAATAAAAATATGCTCAAGATGGTTTGAAATTGTTTCCTTCATCTTCATTTTATTTTCAATTTTATGTACTCTTACTTACTCTTTTACATCCTCAAGGTTTATTTTGATCATGTTACTGTTACTATTTCACATTGTTATTGTTTTACTATCCAAGTGAGTTATCAGATTACATGTCTATGCATCATTATTTTTTTTACTTAAACCCTTGGTTACTGTTTCACATCATTACAATAATACCTTTAGGAAATTTTATTTCTATTGTTTCTTTCATGTTCATTTCATTTTTCAGTTTTATGTACTCTTACTATTTCACATTCTTGTTGTTTTATTGTCCAAGTTAGTTTTTAGATTACATGTCCATGCATAACTGATAAGCAAAAAAATGTTATGTAAAGGGAAACACACTATTTTTGTTGGAGCATTATTGTCATCATACACAGTATATTTTTATTGTATATAAGAATGCATATAAGTTTGTTATCAAGCATCACCCTAGGAAATAATATGGTTAGTTTGTTCTATTTCATAGTTACCCATTTTCCAATATACTTCAATTTATGTCACATATCAAAGTTATATTCTGAAGAATTGTGTAGATGACCTTGGATAATAATCACAGGGAATGAAAATGGATAATTAATAATGATATAATCCATAAAATAAATATGAAGAAGTAATAATGATACAATCCAAATAATGAAAATGGACACAATTGAGTGTCGATATTACTCACAAAGATCAACACAATCAGATTGTACACACTTATAAAAATTATGGTGAAAACTATTTCAATGCTCATAACACATTCACATGTCAAGGTGTTATTACATCCTACTCTCCAATTGATGTAGATGAACAAATCCTAAGATTTCTCAATGAATCTTCCCCTATAGTTGATAGATCAATTCTCATTAGAAAATAACCTGTCAAGATTTCATATTCACTAATTCGAGCACCTAAAAGATGGCTTGAGAGCCATGCTCATATTATTGACCAATTATTTGTTGGTCCATACCCTTGTAATGATCTTGTCTTTTGGACAAGATCTTATTTATATTCAAAATTGATCAAGGTCAACCTACAATCATGATAAAATAAATATTTTGAATAGATATTTCTTAGAAAATTATGGTCCATAGATTTGAGAAAGCTCAGATAATCTTTCATGGAAACAGAGGCTTCGATGGGTTGGAAATAAACAAATACTATCTTGTATATTTACCAAGGTATATTTTCTACCTTATGGTCAACTAATTTTTGTCTCTCCTAACATACCTTGTTGGGTCTACAACCAAAAACATCTTTGGAAATAATCTGCTCCTACTACACCACCACATCTAGTTGTCAAGGATGGATTCGACCATGAATCCCTACCAAACTAATTGTTAGATGCATTAATGTGTTACAATTTCACATCCCTATTGTTTAATTTCCCAAGTGAGTTAACAAATCACATGTCCATACATCACTGTAAACAAAAAAGTTTTATCTAAAGAGAACTATACTTCTTTTTTTCAAGCATCACTATTAATATTGATCACCAAGCATCAATCTACAAAATAACATGATTAGTGTGTTGCATTTCATAGTTACAACATCCTAGGAGGCAATCATGCTAGGTGTTGATCTACTAAAATTGATAGTTCACATCTCCCACAAACTACAACCCCTATATGTGAGTTTTTTTTCTCCATTCAAAATATAGGTCAAATCTAAATGATCATCATGGATGGAAAGGTACCCCACTTTAGAAATGAGGAGGGAAAAAATAGGCAATAAACCATTGACAGAAGCATTGGGAATTTCTAAAATTGAAATGAGATTAAGAAGGATTGAAATATGGCCCCTCAATCTTGATGTGATCCTTTAAGTCATGTAGGCCAATAACACATTTCAAATTAACGAATGCTAGGATGATTTAATAGTGAAAAACATGCTCATTGTATCCATAGTTGACATTTCAATAGATGCTACACAAAACATTGCTCAAATTTGTCAAATGGATTCCAATGCAGAACTCAACTATGATCACCCACCATAGAACATGGTGGAAGGCCAGGTTGACAACACAAAGGATAGTCATAGTCTTCCTTCTGAGTGAATACTATTGTTCTAGGTGCTGGATGGGGTGATGGATCTAGGTTTTTATTTGCAAGGCCAATAAGAAGAGGGAACTTTAACTTTCCCAATACCACCCACAATTGTCCCATTAGAAGTTACACATTATTATGTTCATTGTGCTATATCAGATAGTAGAATTGATGTAGATTAATCACAAGAATTAGTAGAATTTGGAAATTAGAAAGATGAAAATTACTCTCATAAGTAACTACTCGACCTAGGGTTCTCAACAAGAACCAAGTATCAGTAAATTCTTAAAGCTTCCCATGCACATTATGAACCAAAAACACAGAATGGGGCTGATAATAGAATTTAGTTGAGCTGCCAATCTTAACTCTTAACATCAGATGATTAAATGGATATTTTAAGGGAGCAAGAGTTGAGGAAGAACTAACTTGATGAGATCAAATTCTGAAATAAAGAGTAAACCAAAGAGAATAAGAAGACATGTATATTGGAAAAGGAAAACAAGCTGGACAAAATAAAAGGAGATTATGCACAAGAAAAAGGAAAGGAACAAGGAACAAGAGAAGAAGGATAAGGTTGACAAAAAAGAGTGAGAGAGGGAAATTAAGGAACATGAAGAAGAGGAAAGGTCCATTCAAGAGAAGACAAGGGATTTGAAAATAAAAAAATGCTAAACAGTCCATCAACTTCATCCACTACCCTACACAAAAACCATGACATACTATGAGACACGTGTTAGAATTATTAGGTAATGAGAGGGGGGGGGGTGAATCTGTACAAACAACTAATAAACAAATTCAACCACCAATATGAATAACTAAAATATTAATTTCCAAACCATAAAGCATATAACTGATGTAAGAAAATAAAAGAAAACAATATCAAGCATCCAAAATTACATCACACTTGACACATATAATTTTGTTCATGGAAACCCTTGGTTAGAGGGAGAAAACTACGGTGGGGATGACACCCACAAGCTCACACTATAGTAAATGAGTTTACCCTGTCAAGAGCTATAATTATCCTTTTTGATGGTTTATCTAGTTAGGAGTTATTAGTACCTTATTGGAAGTACAATCAAATTTGTTAAGATCTACATCACAAGAGGATTTCAAAACCATGTCTAAGAGTTTACCCAATTAAGGAATTTACAAATAGGAACCTATTAGAGTTCACTCTGCTAAGGGGTTTTATTGTTGTAGCTACTAGGGGAGAACAAGATGAATGATCTAGATGTAGCATTGCTTTCCTATCAGATCCAATCTATTCTCTGCACTCTGTAACTATTCACAACTCTTTCTCTATCAAATCTCTAATTGCAATCTTAAATAGAACTGATTGAAATCACAAAACCTTTATCGCAACACTAACAAAATCATACATTTTCAATATGAGTATCTATAATTATATAAACAACCTACACTGACATCATACACACCAAAAATGAAATTCAAATAATTTCCCGCGTAAGAACCACGTGCCAAAATAAAAATCTTGATGTAAACACATTTTACCATGACCGCATTGGACCAATAAAAGATCTACAAGTTATATCTACAAGGAATTCAAACATGTTTTGACTTCTCAAATGCATTGCGCTAAATCCACCTCATACGATTGCATTGATCCCAAAAATGAAAAATCATCATTTCCATAACCTCTATTACATGTAACCATATTGCCAAAAAAAATTGCACTTACTATACCACTCACTAATTGGGGTTCTACCAATTGTTTCTCAAAAACAAAATTGTTCTTACCTATCTCAAAGACTGTGACATAAAAAACTCTCTTACCAATCAGCCAAATGAGTTGTGGCCAGAACCACACTAAAATACAAAGAAGTTGATGTTGTACCTATGACCGCTTCTCATGATTCCACTTCCACCAAGATCACCACCAAAGTGCTTTCTTCACTATCTACCGATCTTCTGGACTTAGTTGATGATATGTAGCTGATTTAATGTTTGAAGATGTTAAGTTGATAACCAAAATGTAGAAGGATAATGCAAGACATTAAATCAGTTAATGGATTGTATTATCATTGATGTAAAATTGATATAATCTAATCGGTTATATACAAAGTATCAAAGACTTCAGAGAATCAGAGAGATAAAGATTATGCTTTCTGTAATGTATAAAAGACAAGTATTCACAATGTGACTTCAAACACCGATGGTTAGTGGAACTTGATAGATAGAGATCACCGACAATCAAGTCACAATGATACCTGAGAAAGAGCACCGATGAGAAGAATCAAAAGCATACCCAATGGTTAAAAACATAGTGTAAAATGATAGAGAAGCCCGAGGAGAACTAGAGTGTTGAGTGACGCTATCAGAGAATTAAAACTAAAAATAACTAGAGTTCACAAACGACAAAATATCTAGTTGGAAGAGATAAATATAGAGTTAACTGGTAGTTATCATTCTTTTCCTCAACAAGATAAGCCAGAGATAAGTAATTGAGTTAAAGCTGTTTTGTCCAGTTGGAAAGAAGATCTAAACAAGATAAAACATGAGTTTTTATTTAAATCTAATTGGAAAGAATTATGGATTATGCCAAGATCAATAAAATCAAGAACCTAACAATGGTGATATCACATCTATAAAGAGACAAAGCAATTCATTACGAATTGGTGTGGGTGAATGAATGAAAGAGAGGATGCTAAATATAAACTGATGAAGAGAAACTTCATACAATACTGATCAAAAAGCTGAGGAAAGAGATAAAGAGTTCTGTAGACACCGAGCAACAAAGAATATCATCACCAAGTAGAATTAAAGTGGAGAAAAGGTATAATAGAGTTATATTGATTAGATTATTTTATGAGATTATAATAGATCTTAAAATATGAAAGTATAAGTTGTATATGTGAATAGATCATACTATTTTAGTTTAACTGTTGATTCAGAAAGTCTCTTAACCAAGTGGGATTTAAAGATCCTTTCTATATTGAGATACATCCAATGGAGTATCAAAAATTTTGATCATGAAGATAGCATGAGATGCCAGATACCTATTGACAGGCCAAGTGAGTGTTTGATCAAGGATGGTAGCATAGATATGACTGATATCAAGTGAAAGACTACACTTCTAAATCCTCTAACAAGGTCACACCTAACAGCGTGTTTGTAACCTTTAACAGGGTTGGTTCTTCACTGAGCTCACTTTAGAAGAGTGAAAATTTTGGGTTACCGGTCCCAAGTGGTTTTTTCCTTAACAGGGTTTCCACGTTAAAAATCCATGTGTCAATGTGTCTATGAGTCATTACTTTAGTGTTTTTAATTTCACATAACTTAATTGGATTGATCAGTATACTATAGATAATTTACTATCTTTTGGTAAATTAACAGACTTCTTTTTGGTAAACATACAGTAGAAGGTTTTACAAAGCATTCTGAGGAGTAGTAATTTGATAAAATTATTTGGAGGCATTCATCTTATAGGATTGAAGATAACTAGAGGTATAACATTGTGGTACTAAGTTTTAAGGGTTGATTATTGGAATATTTTTGAGGCCACTGATTCACCCCCCCTCTTAGTTATTACTAAAAATTGGTATCAAAGCTTGTGTGCTTATAAAGGGAGTTTAATAGCTCAAGAAAAATATCACAAGATGAATACATGAGATGTGCCCAAGTTGAATAAAGAAAAATTTGCATCATGGCAAAGCAGAATAAGACTCCAGCTATCAGGTATTGGAAATGATATTGTTCAATACTTAGATACTAAATATGTGTTTCCTATAGGACCTCATACTCTTGAGCAATTAAGAGTCAAGAATGAGCATAACTGCATGATGATAGAACTTGCATCATCACTCTTTGATGCTGAGTTTGAAGATGTCAAAACCTACACCTCTGCAAAGAAAATGTGGGATAAGTTGAAGCTAGTACATGGAGGAGATGCTAATGTACTCAAAGCAAAGGTAGAAAGCCTAAGAGGGAGATTTGATGAGCTAATGATGAAAGAAGGAGAAAACATTACTCAGTATAGCTATAGAATAAAAGAGGTAGTAAATGCCATCGAAGGAGTTGAAGGTGTAATTGAAGAGGAGAAAGTGGTAAGAAAAATATTAAGAACCTTATTGCCTGTTTATGCTATTCAAGAAATGAGAGAAGTTGCAAATAATATAGTTACTCTAGATAGTCTGATTGGTAGACTAATTTCATTTGAGATGAATAAATTTGATAATAGTATCTTACCATCTATAGAATCTGCATTCAAATATTCTCTAAAGATAAGTAACTCAAGTCATAGACATGCTGTTAGAAATGATAGTGACAGTGATAATGAGGATCAAGGACTTGATGAAATTGAAGCACTTATGGCCAAAAGATTGCAAAGAGGAAAAGGTAGATACAAAGGTAAATTACCACTTGTATACCATGTTTCAATTGTAAAGAGGTTGGACACTTTGCTGCAAGATGTCCAAACCGAAGAAAAGATGACAGAGGAAATGACATACCATATGAGAAGAAGTTTGACAAAGGTGAAAACAAAGATTACCGAAGCAATTGACAATCTGAAAAGAGAGATACACAAGACTACAAGGACAAAGGGAAGAAAACTTGTTACCTAGTTGAGAATAGAGCCGATGACACTGACACCGAATCAAAAGAAGACATTGAGATGGTATTTGTATCCATGAAGGATGATTCAGATGAAGATGAAGAAAGGTATGTAGAAACTACACTCATATCTAAAGTTAGTAAAAATGATGTCTGGATCATAGATAGTGGCTGAAATCACCATATGACTGGTGAAAAACAAAAGTTTGAGACTTTTGAATACTATAATGGTGGTTCAGTAAGAATGGGTAATAATACACCTTGTCCAGTTGAAGGTAAAGGAACCACAATGTTGAATAACCTGATAAAATGTGAAAATACTTATTGGGTTAAAGGATTGAATTATAATTTGTTAAGTATTTCTCAGTTGAACAATTCAGGTCACAAAGTAGCATTTGAAAATAAAAAGGCAAAGATCTTCAATGAATCAGGAAGGTTGATTAATATCGGTGAGCAGACAAAAGGTAACCTTTTCTATCTTAATGAGACTAACACCACTTGTTTGATGGATAGAAATGAAGATATATGGTTGTGGCACAAAATATTGTGTCATGTGAACTTTGATAACATGATAAAGATAAGAAATAAAAGGAATCTTAGAGGCTTACCGATGATGACCAAGCCCAAACATATCATGTGCAAGAATTGTCAAAAAGGTAAGATGACAAAGTCAAGTTTCAAGAGAAAAACCCATACATCTACTGCAATTCTAGAATTAGTCCATACAGATCTATGTGGACTAATGAGAACAAAGAGCTACTATGGAGATAGGTATTTCATTCTCTTTGTTGATGATTTATCTAGAATGATGACAAACATGTTTTTAAAAGATAAATCAAAAGCATTTAAGATGTTTAAATGGTATAAATCAGTGGTAGAAAAACAAAGTGAAAATAAATTGAAATGCTTAAGGTCAGATAGAGGAGGGGAATTTACTTCAGATGAATTCACTGACAATTGCAATGAGCATGGAATTAAAAGACAGGTTTCTGCACCAAGGACACCACAACAAAATGGAATTGTTGAGAGGAGAAACAAATCAATTGTTCACTATGAAAGAACATTAATGATTGATAAAAGCATCACTCAAACTTTCTAGAGGGAAGTTGTCAGTACTACTGTCTATACATTAAACATAGTACAATTAAAGAAGGACACAAAGAAGACACCCTATGAGCTTTGGTATGGTCATACAACCAATGTAAGTTACTTTAGAATCTTTGGTAGTCAATGTTATATATTGAAGGATGATAGAAATGGAAAACTTGACTGCAAAAGTGAAGAAGGTATCTTCCTAAGGTATTCAACCAAAACCAAGGCTTATAAATGTCTTAACAAGCCATCTAACAAAATAATTGAAAGTGCAAATGAGAAAATAGATGAATTTGAAAAAAAGAATGATAAGGAAAGAAAAAAGGAACCAGAGGACTACAAAAGGTTTGTTTATATAGAACCTAACACTTTGCCCGAGCAACAGTGGGTTGCTCCTGAGCATCAAAAAATTGCACCCGAGCATCAAGCTGCAATTACCGATGATTAGGATAATACTCAAGATGATGTTCCGAACAATGGAGATGAAAATGAAGGTGAAGAAGATAATCAAAATGATGAACACATAGCTGAACCAAAACTTTCACAGTATGTCAGAAGACATCATCCATAGAACCAAATCATAGGAGACAAGAAGGCTGGAACAAGAATAAGAAGTAAGTCACTTAACATAAGATGTTTACTTTGTGATTTTGAGCCTAAATATGTTTACAATGCACTTGAAAATGAAGAATGGGTCAGTGCTATGAATGAGGAGATATAACAGATTGATAAGAACAATACATGGACAGTAGTACTGAGACTAGGTAACAAGAATGTCATTGGTACCAAATGGATATTCAAAAACAAGATGAATGAGAATGGACAAGTCACTAGAAACAAAGCAAGATTATTATGCAAGGGATATGAACAAGAAGAAGGTATTGATTATGGAGAAACCTTTGCACCTATTACTAGACTAGAAGGAGTTAGAATCTTACTTGCTTATGCTGCATTTAAAGGATTCAAGGTATACCAAATGGATGTCAAATCTGCATTCCTAAATGGAATATTAGAAGAAGAGCTATAAATTGAACAACTAGAAGGGTTTGTTAATCCAGATAAGAAAAACATGGTATGTAGACTACACAAAGCCTTGTATGGATTAAAAAATCACCTAGAGCCTGGTATGAAAGACTTCACTCATATCTCATTAGCATAAAATTTGTTAGAATAATTGAAAATAGCAATCTGTACTTAAAAGAAGATACCGATGGTAATATTTTGCTTGCTGAAATTTTTGTTGATGATATCATTTTTGGAGGGAATGAATTGTTATGCAAATCCTTTGCTAATGAAGTGAGCAAGGAATTTGAAATGTTTATGTTCGGAGAGATCAAATTCTTTCTTGGTCTACAAATCCTTCAAAAATATGCAGGCATATACATCACTTAGTCCAAATACATCAAGGAAGTGTTAAAGATATTCAAGATGGAAGATTCCAAACCAGTTGGAACACCTATGGATACTGGATGCAAGATGAAAAAAGAAGACAAGACAAATGAGGTAAATCAGAGCTTATATAGATCAATTATTGGCAAACTGATGTATGTTGTTCAAAAAAGATCAAATATAGCACATGCAGTGGGGATAGTTGCAAGATTCTCTACTAATCCCAAAGAATCACATATGAATGTTGTCAAAAGAATTCTAAGATATCTAAAGAGCACCAAGCACTATGGCTTATGGTACAAAAGAGAAGGAAAATTTGAGCTACAAGTCTATACAATTGTTGATTGGGATAGAAACATTGATGACCGGAAGAGCACAACTGGAGGAGAATTCTTCATGGGTGACAAACTTGTCACATGGATAAGAAAGAAACAAGGATGCATCTCTCAGTCTACTATAGAAGAAGAGTATGTGGCTGCTGCTGAAAATTGCTCTAATATTGCATGGATCAAACAATTTCTAGAAGGTATGCATATGAATCTCCTTGAACAAGTAATTATATATTGTGATAATACCAGTGCAATAAAAATTTCTAAGAATCCAATCATGCATGCTAAGACTAAGAAAATTGCTATCAAGTATCACTATCTGAGAGAACAAGTCCAAGAAAAAGAAGTGACACTGGAATATGTTCAATCAAAGGAATAGTTAGCTGACATATTCACCAAGCCATTACCGAAGGATACATTTGAGTATCTGAGATAGAGACCAGGGGTTCAACCCTTGTCTATCGGTCAATAATCTGACTAGGAAGTTGCATCATCCTATACCAAATAGGTAGATCATTCATGTTGATGCAAACACAAATATGGACAGCAATAGATACATCTGTACACATTAAGGTACAAATCTACACCGAAAACTAGAGACATTGTATTGCTGATGGATAGGGAAATTCAAGGAATATATTATGCAAAGAGATGGAACATAATATAGATGATAAATCAAGGAGAAGTATTTTTTTTTGGCATTTTTGTCAAAGGGAGAGAGATATTCTCATTATCATACAAATGAGAGAGATATTCTCATTATCATACAAAAGAGAGAGATATTCTAATTATCTACAAAAGGGAGAGAAAGATCTCATTATCAAAAGGAGAGATATGATAAAGGGAGAGATTACATCATTATCCATGAAGAGAAGTTCCTAAGAATAAGAAGGAAGAAGTTAATCAATATTCTAAGGGAGAGAAATTGATTACATATGAAATATCCATCTAAGGGAGAGAAGTAACAAAGGAAGAGAGTTTAGACAAAAAGAAAGAATGTTGTCAAAGGAAAAAGAGATTATCAAGAAGAGGATCAACCAAGGTAGAGCACATATCTAAACATAGATATCAAATGATACATCTATCCATTGAAGGGATTGAAAATTAAAGACAACTACTCTACAAGAAACAAATCTAAGCTATTTGAGCTTACCAAGAACCATACATTTGTAATAGTTACATTAGGAAAGCTTGATGAAACTATATATTTCATATTATATTAGTAATATTATAGTATGATAATATAGTATGTTTCCATCAATGTAAAAGGGAGAGATTGATGACATGTAACTGATTGAATGTTTGAGGATGTTAAGTTGATCACCAAAATGCAGAAGGATAATGTAAGACATTAAATTAGTTAATGGATTGTATTTTGATTGATGTCAACTTGATATAATCTAATCATTTATATACAAAGTGTCAAAGACTTTAGAGAATCAGAGAGATAAAGATTATTCTTTCTATAATTCATAAAAGACAAGTATTCACGATGTGACTTCAAACACCAACGGTCAATAGAAATTGATGGATAGAGATCACCAAAAGTCAAGTCACAGTGATGCCCGAGCAAGAATAACGATGAGCAGAATCACAAGAATACCCAACGATTAGAAACATAGTGTAAACCAACGGAGAAGCTTGAGGAGAACTGGAGTGTTGACTGACACTATCAGAGAGTTAAAACCAAAAATAATTGGAGTTCACAAACGAGAAAATATCTAGCTGGCAGAGCTAAATATAGAGTTAACTGGTAGTTATCATTGTTTTCATTGACAAGATAAGCCAGAGATAAGTAATTGATTTAAAGTTGATTTGTCTAGTTGGCAAGAAGATCTTAGTGAGATAAAACAAGAGTTTTGATTTAAATTTAATTGGCAAGAATTTTGGATCATGCCAAGATCAAGAAAATCAAGAACCTAACAATGGTGATATCATGTCTATAAAGAGACAAATCAATTCATTATGAATTGGTGTGGGTGAATGAATGAAAGAGAGGATGCTAAAGAGAAATTGATGAAGAGAAACTTCATACAGTGCTGATCAACAAGCTAAGGAAAGAGATAAATAATTATGCAGACACTGAGCAACACAACATAGCATCACCAAGCAGAATCAAAGTGGAGCAAAGGTATAACAGAGATATATTGACCAGACTATTTTATGAGATTACAATAGATCTAAAAATATGCAAGTATAAGTTGTATATGTGAACAAATCATACTGTTTTAGTTTAACCATTGAATCAGAAAGTCTCTTAATCGAGCGGGATTTAAAGATCCTTTCTATATTGAGATACATCTAATGGAGTATCATAAAGTTTGATCATGAAGATAGCATGAGATGCCAAATACCTATTGACATGCCAAGTGGGTGTTTGATCAAGGATGGTAGCATAGAGATGCCTGATATCAAGTGACAAACTAAAATTATAAATCCTCTAAAAAGGTCACACCTAATAGTGTGTTTGTAACCTTTAACAGGGTTGGCTCTTCACCAAGATCACTTCAGAAGAGTGAAAATTATGGGTTACCGGTCCCAAGTGGTTTTTTCCTTAACAGGGTTTCCACGTTAAAAATCCATGTGTCAATGTGTCTATGAGTCATTAATTTAGTGTTTTGCATTTCACATAACTTAATTAGATTGATCGGTATACTAAAGATAATTTACTATCTTTCGGTAAATTAATAGACTACTTTTTGATAAACATATAGTAGAAGGTTTTACAAAGCATTCGAAGGAGTAGTAATTTGATAAAAGTATTTGGAGGCATTCATCTTATAGGACTGAAGATAACTAGAGGTATAAAATTGTGGTAAAAAAATTTTAAGGGTTGATTATTGGTATATTTTTGAGGCCACTGATTCACCCCCCCTCTTAGTTATTACTAATATTACTCAATTTACTCCATTAATGATCACGAATCCTTCATACCGATTGTGTCGTCACTTTACCAATTATATTACTTGATATTTATAACTTAGTTTCCATCAATGATAACCAAACAAGTAACTTCCTATGACTTCACCCACAATTAATCACAATGCCAACAATCTCCCGCTTTGGCATTGATTGAAAACACATACTATCTTTTCAAAATTGCGCAATCACACTCTCCATACTAGATTAGAGAAAAATAATATATGCATAAATTTATGACTCCCATATACTAGAATAATGCTCCCCCTATACACATTCTCTGGTGATTGCAAGGATGTCCCCATGAATTCTTCAAGTGTCCCAAAGAAACAATTTCTCAATCAGGATAGAAGCTAGCTCTTCCATGGTGTCTAGAGTACTCATTTATGGTAAGGAAAGTGTACCTTTTTCCTTCTTCACATTTTGCTGCATGACCTCCACTGTAGGTGATAAATAGGATTGTAGCTCAAGTAGGTTAAGAATCCTTCTATCTTTCTCATGCTATATCATCTTCACCTTGTGTGAAATTTGTTTCACGTAATTGTAGACGTCCAAAATTGTCCTTATATTAATTTAATTAATATTCCCATAACATTATAATTAATTTTAATTAATTATATTTGTTATATTCTTCTATCTATTTAATTAAATATGATTCATTCTCCTAAGTATTTGAATCTAATTTAAATACTATCCCTTTTAATGTATTAAATCTTATCTAATACATTACCCCTCCATAAATCCCCTTTTAAATAAATTTTAAATTTATTTATTTCTCCACATTTCTAATATTCCTCTAAACCAAGATTAAATTTAATAAGACCTATTAATCCTACCTAGAAACCTATTCTATTCCTACCCTACCCTACCTATTCCTCTTAATAAACCTACTTCTTCACTTAAACACACACCAATCACACTTAAAGTGTGATTCCTACTCCTTTTAGTACTAATAGGATGCTCCCACATGTGTGAGCAACTCCTCAAAAAGGAAGCCACCAACTTCCTTTATTATAGCCACTCTTTTGTCCCCCACTCCATTCCCCAAGGGTTTCTCA
>MU225623.1:3590901-3610516 GCA_018584345.1 Thuja plicata | reverse complement strand
TGCATAAGGAGCCCATGTGATGGCTCCCATCTCATCTAGTCGCTGCCGCCAGTATCCAACTGAGTCTGTGGCCTCATAGCTAATAGGTGGCCTATATCGACAGACATATGGCTCATAAGGTGCCCTGGTCTCCTGGTGCTGAATCGGCCATGTAACCGCTATGTGCTCCTAGGCCCATACTAGAAGCAACATGCATCCTGGCCCTAGTGCTCTACCCTTGCGGTAAGCACACATATGAAGATCATAATACAATTGTTCAAGGATGACGTATCCTCAGTAGTACTGTCCCCATCCTCCACCATGCTACTAAGAACCCTTGCCCAGCCAATAAGGAAGCCCTTGCCTGCATGATCAGGCATAAGGCGTCCCCCTATCAATCCTGCCAAGTACAATGCTAACCGCTGTGGCCGTGGCTCCATAGCCATTGCCTCTGCCCAGGACATCCACTGCCGTGTAATCGACAGATCCACGTATCTCTTTCTCATCACCATCTCCAAATATGGCTGAGATCCCTCCACGCAGTACTCAGGTATAACCCCCCAAATGGGCACTCTGTATATCCTCCATACGTCATGAAGGGTGATGGTCGCCTCCCCTGTTGGGAAGTGAAAATTGGAGGTGGTGCTATGCCACCTCTTAATCAATGCAGACATGAGCGCATTATGCGCTCGTAGGTGTGTCCAATGCCGCACGTGCTCCAAGTCACAAAGCGTGACTATCCCTCACTCCGCCGCTATCAGCTGCTACTCCAGCGCCATCGTCACCGGATAACATTCCCTCGCTCAGAATGTGATCATCGCCTCCTGCAGTCACCAAACCCATGTCAGTAATCAGATAGCATATTAGGGCATTGAAACATGTCCCAGGCCTGTCCGGGGCACCAAAAAATGCCCCTGGACCCTTGTCTTGTCTCTCTCTCTTCTCTTTTCTTCTCCTTTTGGGTCAATCCGTGCAGATGGAGGTTGACCTTCGCAGACGGTGAACTTTCGCAGTTGTCGGTCTGTGTAGACGACCGATCTTCGCAAACGGCAGTCTGCGGAGATGGCAGTCTTGGCTGTCGTCTTTCCTCCGGTGCAGATGATGATTTTGCAAATCGTCGTCTCCGCTCCCCTTCTTCTTCCCTGCTGCCATCGCAGACAGAGTTAGCCTAAAACTATGTCTGCGCAGACGACATCTCTTGTTGGTCGTCTGCGTAGACAGCGGTCTGTCGATCGCCGTCTGCGTAGATGGCAGACAGGCGATCGCCATCTGCGCTGCGCACCACTTTATGGGTATTTATTGTGCCCTAAACTACTTGCAAGAAATTAAAAAACTTAATGCAAGGGTAGGCGCTCGAGTACTCACCGATAGTTCTACGTCTGCTGGTCGCTGGTACACCTGGATGCACTCTCCAAGCTGTGATCGCTCTCGCTGTGCTGCCATGGCTTTCCTTTTTCTTCTCTCTTTTGCTCTTTAAGGGTGAAAGTGACTTGTCCATGGGCCCCAGTGGACTATTTATAGCCCTTTGGGACCCATTTCTTTCGTCAGTCTCCTCTTTTTCTTTTCTGGTCCCTGTTTCCCCTCTTTTTTCCTGGACATGTCATGCAATTGGCCTACTCTTCCCCTTTTTCTTGCCTTTTCGAGAAAATTTTATTCAAAAAATTATATTTTTTCCTATTATTTTCTCGAGGGGGCACCATCCTCCGCTCTCGCTGCCATAGGTTTTCTGAATCTTCTGGGGTATCTTATTTTCTTTTCTTTGATGCAATGTCACTTTCGACACTGCATCAAAGAGGGGCAAAATGTAGACATCCAAAATTGTCCTTATATTGATTTAATTAATATTCCCATAACATTATAATTAATTTTAATTAATTATATTTGTTATATTCTTCTATCTATTTAATTAAATATGATTCATTCTCCTAAGTATTTGAATCTAATTTAAATACTATCTCTTTTAATGTATTAAATCTTATCTAATACATTACCCCTCCATAAATCCCCTTTTAAATAAATTTTAAATTTATTTATTTCCCCACATTTCTAATATTCCTCTAAACCAAGATTAAATTTAATAAGACCTATTAATCCTACCTAGAAACCTACTCTATTCCTACCCTACCCTACCTATTCCTCTTAATAAACCTACTTCTTCACTTAAACACACACTAATCACACTTAAAGTGTTGTTCCTACTCCTTTTAGTACTAATAGGATGCTCCCACATGTGTGAGCAACTCCTCAAAAAGGAAGCCACCAACTTCCTTTATTATAGCCACTCTTTTGTCCCCCACTCCATTCCCCAAGGGTTTCTCACACATGTGTGAGAAAACCTTGAGCCTCTCAAACCTTAAAGGCTAGAGTTGACTTTTGCATGGCTTGTCCTTTTGCCCTTGTGTCCTTTATGTGGCATCTATATGGATGCCACATATGATCCACCTCATTCAAATCCTTCCTTTTCCTCCAAAAATCTATAAATAGAGGCTCTTGCCAAGAGCATACCACCTCTTATTTTTGCATTGTTATCATGCCATTTTAGTTCTAGAGCATTTAGCATTTTTCATAGCAATACTAATTCTTAGTTCATATTTGTTGCATTTTGAATCTAGAAATCACATCTTAGGGATAATGGAATGAATCTAGTTTTAGTTTTATTTGATCTTGCATAGCATATTAGCACAGTGTTCACACTTTCATCTACATTTGATGAAGGCTTGAGACAAGTTCCTCATACTTGTTCTTGAGCTCTTCATTGTTTCATTTAGCTTGCATTTTCAATCAATGGTGGGATTAAGTTACTGTGTTGGGAGAGCACACCCACAATAATCTCTAAGAGCAAATCAACAAGGCATTGGGTGCCCTTGTTCAGCTCATCGGAGGTTGTGGTGAAAGCATTTGTTTTGGGATTTCATTTTAAACATGCTAACCCCTTTTGAATCTTGTTTTTTAATGGCTAATCTTAATGTTTGTATGTTTTAGTCTTGTCCCTTGCAGGTATACTTTTATCACATACAGTAACCACTGTAAATAGTGGCTAATCTTGAAATAGGATCAAGCTAACCAATTAAGCTCTCTAGCTCCTTTTTAGTTTCAACTCTGTTCTAAAATATTTTAAAAAATAAGAATATATTGATACTTTGGTAAACAACTAACCTGCCTCTTTCAATGTAGACTTGACTTCCTTCACCAGATCTATCAATTTTTTGTGATCTACAGTAATCTTTTCCATCAACCTACCTATCATGTTCTTCTCCAAGTTCTCTTCTACAAATTTCACAACTGTTGTCTACAAATCTGGGCCTTGATAAAAAATTACCTTGATTAGAGTATCCATTTGATCAATCATAGAATATTCTTCATCATACTCTACCTCAGGCACTAACTTGGCTAGAATGTCTCTAGCTTGCCTCAAAATGCTTTCCTTCTTCTTAGATCTCATCTTGTCTCTTTCATTCATTTTCATCAATTTTTTTGAGTATTTCACCAGTTCCTTAGGATTCAATTTGGTTTTTTCTTTTGGTGTGATAAGTGTATCTCCTTCTAATTCCTTTTCTTATTCTTCTTCTACAACAACTAGCACTGACTTGTGCTTCTTCTTCTCACTTAACTCATCGAGACTCAATTTTATTTTTACATTAAATTCTTCTTAAGTCTTTTTCGAGTGTCCTCTTTCTGTCTTACTACAACATTTTCCTATTCCTTCTCAGAAATAAATGATTTTGTATGATCCATAGGACATGGTGAGGGAGAGTTCTCTTTACCTTTGATGTCTTCTATCTCAACCCATCTCCACCAGTTTGATCTATCTCTACTTCTTTTCCACTGGTTTGTGATAACTCAACATTTTGTTCCTTAATGTTCTGCACTTGTTTAGGGACATCAAGAACAATATCCCCAATTATCTATTCTACTGAAAACATATCATCTACTTGAATAGGTTCATCAAATGCTTCTTGTTATTTCTGAACTTGCACTGCTACCTCCTTTATTTGAAAAATCTTCTTCCATGCCTTAACAGCCTCATTGTGTATGTTCTGTGTGTCATCAATTAGAATCCTAGCTGCCCTATTTTTTATTTTGATTTTTTTATTGTGAGCATCTATCATTATTTTGGCATCTTCAGAACATAGCTTTGGTTTCACTTTCATCAGTGCTCTCTCCATGATTTATCTATCCAACTAAAAGGTTGTACTCCATCTAGCATCTATCAACTAATATAATTCATCAAGAATGAATGAATGTATCTCCAAAGGTTTTATACAAAATTTGTGTAAATGATACACAATGGAATCCTCTAACTTCTTCTTCTCTTCATCACAACATAAGTTATATTTTTTTCAAAGTGCAGCTAATCCACTAATTTCCACAATACCTTTTGCAACATCATCAATAGTAGGAGCCTTCTTTGTCTTTCCACTCCTTTTTAGTTATGAGGCCTCCTTGTCTGAATCTGTCCTTTCTTCCCCATTGTCTGTAGTTTCCTTCTTATCACTCTTCTCTTATGTGGATTTTCTCTTCCTTTGTATGCCTCCTTCACAGTAGGAGTACTTTTTCCTTTCTTCATTACCAGTTCTAATTTTCTCCATTTTCTCTTCACCTTTGCATATGTAGAAGTAATGTTTACTATTGGGTCTTCAGTTTCATCTACAATAGTACCAGATGTACCTACTTCATCACTACCAAACTTCTATTCTAAATTAGATAACATTCTCCTTGATTTCCTCTCAATGACCAATTTCTTCAGTTCCATTTAGATTTTAGAAAAAAATTCTTCATATATACCAAATCTCCATGCTTTTTCATCTAAAGGTTTTGAGAATAATTCATCTGCATGTAGACCTACTGAATCTTCCTCAAATTCATACCCCATAGGTGTAAGCCAATATGTTCTAGGTTCAACTACCTACACAATGCATCAATCTGTGTTTACTAGAAAACAAATGTCATTTTTGTATTTTCTACCATACTAGCCGGTATCCTTTCACATTTATGCATCTTGGCTTGGAATTATTTTAAGTATCCCCACATAACATTGTTAAATTTTTCACCCAATTCCTTTATGAATTCACCTATATGAACAACTACCAATTTTTCCTTTGACCATGTAACTTTACCTCTACCAGGGAAGAAATTTTGGATATAGAAAACATACATACCAGTAGGGAACCATACTTAAGTGACTTCTTATGTTTATTTATCCTCTCCATGTTTTCCATAAAATGACTTCTAATCATTTCACATAGATCACACATTGAATCATGTTTGACAATCTGATAAGCAACATGGATAACACTACCAGACACACTATTAACATGGATTAACTGGTATACTCTATAACCAATCACGATGGATGTGAAGTGAAATTCCTTGTCTTCAATATCAAAAATTGTCATTGCTCTGCCATCTTGTCTGTATTTGGTTATCTCAGTAACCAAATGTGCTACCACCGTTCTCAATGTACATTCTTCTCCTTCTGCTCAAAACCCTGTAACTATGTGAATCATTATCTTGTAAATTTTGTGTCATCTATCTAGCCATATAAACTTATCATTAACTCTTCTTAACACATATAAAATCCATTTAGGATGGAATTCATTTGGAATATCCACCACATATGTTAAATCCTTCTCTTGTAGATGTTTATGCTCATCTTTCCACACACTATTGGTGCACATATCATCATACTCTTTCTTGATTTCTCCAACTCCCAGTTGTTAACTTTTGCAATGGATAAAGGACCTAACATCTTTGATCAACATCACTCTCAAAGGAATAGTGGATATGGCACCTGTCATATCAATCTCGACTGCTTTGATTGGATAGAGTTTGAATATGGGTCGAGGCTTCTCATTTATGTTAACTAGAATAGGATTATCGATGTTCTTTTCCATTTTAATCAATTGAAACAACACACAAATCTAACAACAAACCAAGTTGATACTCTTTCAATTCAGCGGTTAAGGCTCACAGAATCTTGGTAATAATTATGCTCAAAGATCTCAAATCAAATGTAATTGTTTCACAATATAGCTCAAGATATCTCTCCAATGCTTGAATGAATCTAAAGGTGCAAAATTAAATCACCTTCATGTATTTATCGTTGAAAATTAGACATTGCGCACTTCAATGGTAAAACGATACTATTTCCAATGATAGGAATACTGTCAAGTCACCGAATAAAGGATATCCACTAGTTGGTACTCATCCAACAATTATAACCAATATCAAATAAGTATACACCATGAAATATCAGTGTGGTCAACATAGAATCACTCAGAACCTCAAAGTCTTTAGCAAAACCAAAATCATAGAAATTTATGCCATAATATGCATATATCAAGAGGACCAGTGAAATTTTTTTCTATAAGTGCTCCCCCCTAAGAAAATAATAAAATTAGTTTGAAGATGAATCCTCTGTACCAGAGGATGGTGAATTCCCTTCAGATGACTTGACTTCTTGTTTCTCTTCTTTCTTTATCCAAGTTTTCTTCATCTCAAATATGACTTCATCAATATTTATAATAACCTTTCCTTTCCTATCTTTTGACTGGTTAGGAGACCAGTTCCTAAATCTTCAATATCTAGCAAGATGAAAAACCTATGGAATTAGAAACAAGCTGTACCATTTGACCTCCAAGGTCCAACATTTCCTCTTTGAGTTCTCATTCTGTAATTTACTGCTAGGTGACCATAGTTACCACATACTGAACATGTGACTCAATTTGTTTCTCCCTTCCATAAGGGTATACCGGTTTGACAAGAGATCTAGGTGCATTCACTCTTGACCTTCAATCCTTGTATTTATGACCATATTTGTTACATGTATACCAATATCCATCAAAGTTACCACCACTAGATCTACTGCTAGACCTAGATCTACACTCATATGAAGTATACCCATACTTATGATAATTATAGAAATAATTATCAAAAGAATGAGGTTTATTCACCAGTATTCTCCTACACACATTTGTAGTATAACCAAACTTTCCAAAGTTATAACAAGTAGGTCTTTTAGGTTTCTTACGTAAATTTATTGGATCTACCTTCTGATCTTTCTATGGATTCTTAGGTTCAAATTTAGATGACTCATTGATTGAAAATATTCCTTGAATTGTTTAACTAGGACAAGCTATGTCTTTTTTTTTTCTTTGTCTCTTCAATTGTTCATCAAGATTTTGCAAGCTTTCATTGTATTGCTTTAGCTTTTCAATTTCTTCTTTCTCAGTTTACAATTCCTTCTTTAGTTTCTAATTCTCCTCTCTAAGCCTTTCATTTTCACTCAAAATTTGTTGGTTCTCCTCAGTTGTGTCACGAAGGTTTTGGAATTGGCTTCTATTGAATTTTTTGGCATTCATGTTTTGTCATTGATGTCAACATATGTTTCAGATGAAGACAAACAAACTGGTTATCCCTGGTGCATGGATGACTAACAAAAGTGTATGAACACCGTATGAATGTTTTAGAGTATGCGAAGATGGGGATGTGTACATGGATGAGCCTTGATATTATATCCAAGGTCACTTAAGTTTATGTTTCTATCTGTTTGAGTTACAATGGTTTTTGTGAAGATTGTTGCAGAACAATGACAGAGAATTGTGACAGAGTTAGTCTTTGAGTTTTGTAGATAACTTGAGTGTGATCATGATTCATGTTATGCAATCTTGGGGAATGTTAGGAGACATGTTGAGAATTTTTTTTTATTATTCTTGGGTCATAATAATATTGATGATGTCAACTATGGTGTGTGTTTTGGAGAGGAACTATTTGGGTCTGACTTCAGTGATGTAGCGTTTATTATGGATAGCGAGCATGGATTGCAGATCTTGCATTATATTTGATGAATTGTAATTGATGTTTAATTTTTTAAGGTACTCTATGTATCTTAGAAAGGGGATATGTAACTATTTTTCCATTGGGGAATTCTAAATTGGCCGACCTGATTACTTAATGTAAACTTGTATAAAGGAGAGTTGTTTTCTTTATTAGGAGTGTAGTGGACAATGAAGTGTGGAAGATGAAAGATTGTATTAGAGAAGTCTGCCGAATGTAGAGTAGAGATTTTTATTGATGAAATTCATTGGAACTGTTTAAGAAAAGTTGTTTCTATTAGTCAGTTCATTGGATATTATATATTTGTATATCTGCATCTCTGATAGTGATTCCTAAAGGTGGATTTAACCTTCTTTAGGTAGTGAGCCTGTTGTTTCTCTTGACTCCTAACTGGGTCTGTCCTTTAACATTGACTGTGTACTATATGTAATAATCAACTCCTAATAGGGATAAATCTCCTAATAGGGATACTATACTTTTAGTGCATTATTTTTGGGTGCTAATTTCTACTGGGGTTTTTCCCTTAATTGGGTTTCCTTGACAAAAAATGATTGTGTTATGGTGTTGTTGTTAATGTGTTTAGAATTGAATTTATCTTTTTATTGTTAAAGGCTAAAGTTTGTGATATTTGGCATAGAAATGATTCACCCCCCTCTTAGTTGTACTGGTGGAATATTATTGCTAACAATTGGTATGAGAGCTTCTGGTCCTTTGAGAAAGTTTAACTGCTTGAGGTGATCCTGAAGATGGAATTCTATAGGAAAAAGAGTCCAAAGTTTGATTCTGAAAACTTTGATAGTTGGAAGAACATGATGAGAGCTCATCTATTGTGTTTGGGAATTGACTACTGGATGATTACAAAGAAAGATGATCAAATCAAAACTGAAGATGAATTAGATCCAACTGTTGATGATGAGAATAAGTTGTTTTCTTCTAACATGGTTGTAAGAGAAGCATTGATTAGTGCACTCTCTGAAGGTGAATTAACAAAGGCTAAAGTTTTGGATTCTGAACATAAAATTTGGTGAAGATTAGAGGCACTATATGAAGGAGATAAGTTTACTAAGCAGGAAAAGTAACAGAACTGGAAGACAAAGATGGAAATCCTAAGAAAGAAAGATGATGAGAATGTTAGAGCATATGTACAAAGGGTTACTGAGGTTTTAATAGGCATTAAAAACTCTGGAGGCACTTACAGTGAAGATGAAGTGATCACAAATATTCTTATATCTTTGACACTTGTTTACAAAACTAAAGTACAAGATATAGAGGAGATCATACCTTTGACGGAAAACTTCAAAAGAGAGATGTTGATTGTGAAGGTAACTAACTTTGAGGCTGCAGAGCTATGAGATTCATTACCTAAGGATGAATTAGCATTCAAGGCAACTGTGCATAATAACAAAAAGACTTTATCAGGTCTTGCCAGCACCAATAGAAGTGACTTGCTAGAAGCGATTGGTGAATATGCTGATGATTGGGAAAATATACATGAAGAATAAAGGAAGTTAGATGAAATTGTGGCCCTAATCACAAGAAGAGAGAAGAGAGGTAAGGGTAAGTTTGAAGGAAAGTTACCTCTGAAATGTTTTTCATGCAATAAGGTAGGTCATTTTGCATCTATATGTCCTACAAGGGTTCCTAAACATAAATCTAAGTTTCAAAGACCTAATTACTCCAAGGGTAAGGGATGTTACTATGCTAGTGAAGGTGTGTTTGATGATGATGCTATGAATTATGATGAAACTAGATTTATTTCTATTAAAGATGATGAACCTATTCATGAAGAGAAAGCCCTAGTTTCACATGTTAAAAAGAAATTCAAGTGGATCATAGATAGTGATTGTTCACATCATATGAATGGTGATAAAAACAAGTTTATTCAACTAACTAAATATGATGGTGGTGTAGTGAGATTTGGTGAAAATACTCCTAAGTTTATCATTGGAATGGGATCAATTTATCTTGATGGTAAAACTAATAATGACGATGTATTGCTTTTTTATGGACTTAAGCATAACTTGTTGAGTGTTGGAAAGCTTGTAGACAAGGGTTATCATTTGAAGTTCAATGATGGGAAATATTCTATTAGAAGTTAGATAGGAGGTTTGATCACATCTGGTACTAAGTCAAGAGGTAACGTGTTTGAACTAAATACTACAAAAGTTTCTTGCTTTGTTGTGAAGGTTGATGATTTTTGGTTATGGCACAAAATATTCTATCATATAAATTTTGATAACATTGTGAAAGAAAGTATGAAAAATGATGTTAGAGATCTACCAAAGATTGTGAAACCTTTTAACACTATGTTTAGAGAATGTGTGATGGGGAAACAAACTATAAGATATTTTAAAAGAAAATCCTACTAAGAAAAATGGAAGTTGGATTTGGTGCATACAAATCTGTGTGGTTCTACAAGAACAAGATCTTACTATGGTGAAAGGTATTTCATAATTATTGTTGATTACTTTTCTAGGATGATGTGGGTTACATATCTTAGAGAGAAATATGAGGCTTTTGATAAATTCAAGATTTTCAGAGAAAAAGTTGAGAATGAATTAGGTTTGAAGATAAAATATTTAAGGTGAGATAAAGGTGGAGAGTTTACTTCAGATATGTTCAATACCTACTATGAAGAACATAGAATATACAGATAAACATCCACTCCAAAGACACCACAATAGAATGAGGTTGCAGAGCGATGAAATATAACTATATTGGATGATGCCAGAACTATGTTGCTTGAAGGAAATGTGTTGCATGTTCATTGGAGAGAAACTATTGGTATTGTAGTCTACACTTTGAAAAAAATTTAGATAATAGAAGGTACTAATAAGACTCCTTATGAAATATGGTTTAATCATACTCCTACTATGAAATATTTCAAAATATTTGGTAGTAAATGCTATATCAAAAGAGATGATGATATAGGAAATTTTGATGCTAGAAGTGATGAAGGGATCTTCCTTGGTTATTCCACTAAGAGAAAAACTTATAAATGTTTCAATTTGAGATTGAGGAAGATAATTGAAAGTGCTAATGTAGGGATTGATGAGAAGTTTTAAACTCAGGAAAGAATATATGAATATAGCCAGAATTCAGAGAATGGGGAGGTTACTGCAAATCAAGAAGAACCTTTTGAGGTTGATCATGAGATCTAGGTATGTGTGAATGATTCAAAAGATTCTACTAAAATTCCAAAGACACCAAGGTATGTTAAGAATAACCATCCTAAAAATTAGATTATTTGCAATGCAAGAAAAGACATGATGACAAGATCTAGATTAAGAAATGAAATTTGTTTGATTTCTCAAGTTGAACCAAAAACTACTGATGAGGCATATAGAGATGAATCTTGGAATAAAGCAATGCAGGAAGAATTGGAACATATAAAGAAAAATAACACTTGGGAATTGGATCCTAGACCTAAGGATAAGAATGCTATAGGGACTAAATGGGTTTTTAGAAACAAAATTAATGAAGAAGGAATGGTTGTAAGGAATAAGAAAAGACTTTATTAGTAAAGGCTACTCACAAAAAGAAGACATAGAATTTGAAGAAACTTTTTCTCCTATTTCTAGGCTTGAGGCAGTGAGATTTTTTCTTTCTTTTGCTGCACACAAAGACTTTAAAGTATATCCAATGGATATGAAATCTACATTTCTGAATGGAGATCTAGAGGAAGAAGTATATATTGAGTATCCTCATGAATTTCCTTTGAAATATGATGAGGACATGGTTTTCAAATTGAAGAAGGATTTGTATGGACTAAAACAAACACCTAGAGAATGGTATGCTAGATTGGACAGATATTTACTTCATCTTGGATTTAGAAAAGGTAATGCAAACAGTAATTTGTATGTAAGAACTAGTGAAGATAGAATCTTAATAGTTGAGGTTTTTGTAGATGATATCATTTTTGGAGGTAATGATGAAGTGAGTAACAAATTATCTAAGGAAATAGAAAATGAATTTGAGATGTCGATGATTGGTGAAATGATATTTTTTACTAGGTTACAAATTAATCAAAACAAGAATGGTATTTTTATTTCACACACCAAGTAGCTTAAGGAAATGTTGAAAAAGTTTGGAATTAAAGTGTAAACTTGTTGGAACACCTATGATTACTGGTTACAAGCTTGTTACTACTGATGAATCTCAGAGTTTTTTTTTCATAAAAAGTACAGATCTATGATTGGAGGCTTACAATATCTAACTCACACTAGACTAGATATTGCTAATGCAGTTGGAATTGTGGAAATATATCAAACAGATCCTAAAGAGAATCACCTTTCTGCTATAAAGAGAATATTTTGATATCTAAAAGTAACACTGGAATATGGCTTATAGTATGAAAAATATGATGGTTTTGTTTTGCATGCTTATACTGATGCTGATTGGGAAAGAAATGTTGATGCTAAAAAGAGTACAAGTGTTGATGCATTTTTTGTTGGGAAAAGGCTGGTTTCCTAGTTATGTAAGAAGCATGATTGTATAGCTCAATCTACTTCTCAATCAGAGTATGTTGTTACTGCTGTAAACCACACACAGATTGTTTGGATGAAGCAGATGTTGAAGGACATTGGGATAAATTTGGAAGAGCTAGTGGTTAATCAAAAACTAAACATATTTCAATTAAGTATCAATTCTTGAGAGACAAGGATCTAGAGAAGGAGACTAGACTAGAGTATATCAGCACAAAGGAACAAATATCAGATATATTTACAAAAAAATTTCCAAAAGATGCCTTTGAGTATCTCTAAGGTATTCTTGGGGTGAGAGCCCCTCCTTTCAAGAAATAATTAAAGGAGGAATGCATCAGTCTAGAGTATTTCAAAGTTATATCATTTCCTGGACTTGATGTATGGATCCACTCCTTAGGGGGAGTGATCGCAGGAACAAAATAGAACATGTTTGGGTGATTGAGCACCTGGTTGTTGTATGCATGAGGATTTGAAAAAGATACACCTTGCAGTAGAAATAAATAGAGTTATTGCACCCTTTTCTATTGATGTAAAAGGGGGAGAGATTCAGTGAAGAGAGTCTGTGGAAAATCCCTACTATTTTGGGGAGAGATTTGAAGAGGATATTGAGAAGATTATACTAAGCGTGGTAATTTTGGATTGATGGAATTTCTCATGTGTTTCCATCAATGAAAAATGGGGATATTGTTGGAATTTGATTCTATTGGAGTTTTTGGCATTCATTTTTTTTCATTGATGTCAACATATGTTTCAGATGAAGACATACTGGTTATCACTGGTGCATGGATGACTGAAAGAAGTGTACAAATATTGTACAAATGTTTTAGAGTATGAAAAGATGTGGATGTGTATAGGAATGAGCCTTGATCTTATATATAAGGTCTCTTGATTTTATGTTTATGTTTTTTTTTTGAGTTACAATAATTTTGGTGAAGATTGTTTGCAGAATAGTGGCAGAGAATTGTGACAAAGTTAGTGTTTGAGTTTTGTGGATAAATTGAGTGTGAGAAAAATTCATGTTATGCCAAATTGGGGAATGTCTTGAGAGACATGTTGAAGAAATTTTGTTATGATTCTTGGGTCGCAAGACTCTTGGTGATGTCAGTTGTGGCGTGTGTTCTAGAGAAGACCTATTTGGGGCTGACTTCAGAGATGTAGTTTGTATTATGGATAACAAACATGGATTGTGGATATTGGATTATATTTGATGAATTTTAATTTATGTTTACTTGTTTAAGGTACCATTTGTATCTTAGAAAGGGGCTATGTAAGTATTTGTGCATTGGGGAAGTCTAAATTGGCTGACCTAAATGCTTATTGTAAACATGTATAAAGGAGATTTATTTTCTTTATTAGGAGTGTAGTGGACAGTTAAGTGTGGAAGCTACAATATTGTATTTAAGAAGTATTTCAGATATTCAAAAGTGATTATGATTGATGAAGTTCATTGGAAATATTTAGGAAAATCTATTGCTATCAGTCATTTCATTGGATATTATATCTTTGTATATCTGTATCTCAGACAGTGAGTCCTGAAGGTGGATTTAACCTTATTTAGGTAGTGAGTTTGGGTAGTGAGCATGTTGTTTCTCTTGAATCTTGATAGGGTTTGTCCTTTAACATGGACTATGTACTATATGTAATAATCAGCTCCTAAGATGGCTAAATCTCTTGACATGGATACTATACTTTCAGTGCATTATTTGTGGGTGCTAATTCCGAATGGGGTTTTCCCTTAATAGGGTCATTTTGTTATGGTGTTGTTGTTAATGTGTTCAAAATTACATTTATCTTTTGATTTTTAAAGGTATAATTTTGTGATATTTGACATACAACTTATTCACCTCCCCTCTCAATTGTACTAGTGGACTATTATTTCTAATAGAAGGTGCTCATGCATGATAGAATTCTCTTGAGATATCCTAAAGAATTGGTCATCCCTTTCCTTCAATTCTTCCTCAACAAATTTCTTTGTATCTTATATAATCTTGCTTTCATCTTTAGTAATTTTTTTTTGTCAAGGTCTTCACACATCCTGATAGGCTTTCCTTCAATCTCTATTTTCAGATTCACCATTTCTTCTTCAAGTCCCTTTTTCTTATCCACCAGATCTTTAATTTCTTCCTCAAACTCTTTAGACACACTACCTTCAGATAGTTGAACAATGTAATCCTGACTTTCACATAACTTTTTAGAAAGTTCTCTCCTTATGGAAAGTGACTTATTCATCTTTTGCTAAAAATCATTGATAATATTGTTTTCATTATCAAGTTGCTTCTCACACTTGTAGCTCTCCATGATTGTGGATCTTTTCCTCAAGTTGTTAGGCTTATCATGAAGAGGATGAAATTTAAATCTATGATACCAATTGTTATAATTATTAGGTACTGAGAGGGGGGGGGGGGTTGAATCAGTAAAAATAGGTAATACAAAAATTCAACCAATGATCTAAATAACTACAATATTAATTTCCAAACAAAAAAGCATATAATGGATGTAAGAAAATAAAAGAAAACAATATCAAGCATCCACAAAATCAGCACACATGACATGTATATTTTTGTCATGGAAACCATTGGTTAGAGGGAGAAAACATGATGGGGATGACACCCACAAACTCACTACTATAGTAAATAAGTTTTCCCTATTAGGAGCTACAATTAACCTTTCTGAGGGTTCACCCAGTTAGGAGTGATTAGTACCTTGTTGGATGTAAAATAAGATCTGTTAAGATCTACCTTGCAAGAGGATTTCAAAAACATGTCTAAGAATTTACCTGGTTAAGGGATTTATAAATAGGAACCTGATAGAGTTAACCCTTCTAAGGGATTTTCTTGCTGCAACTACTAGGGAAGAACAAGATGAATTATCAAGATGTAGCACTGCTTTCCTATCAGATCCAATCTGTTCTCTACACTCTGTAACTTCTCACAGCTCTATCTCTATCAGATCTCTGATAACAACCTTATATAACACTGATTGAAATCACAAAACCCTTATTGCAACACTAACAACATCATACCTTTTCAATATGAGAAGCTCCAATTATATACACAACTTTCACCAACATCATACAAACAAAAAATGAAATTCAAATACTTTCCTGCATAAGCACTATGTACTAAAATGAAAATCTTGATGTAAAACACATTTTACCATGACTGCGTCAGCCCAAAACAAGATCTGCAAGTTATATCTCCAAGGTAGTAAAAATTTTTTTGACTTAGCCAATGCATCACCCTAAATCTGTTAGAGTAATAAATTAATGATCTTTTTAATTTGATCATTTGATTTAATTATTAAAGTCACTTATTATCTCTAATTTAATTAAGATAAACTTTAGGCATGTTATAATTGTAACACCCCAAAATTGGCATCTTGCAGCTCTAACCAATTTTGTTGCATTTGTTATTCTTCTAGATCATCAAAGTCCTATTGTACTAGGCAATTCTAAGTTTTTGACTGACTCTACTCGACCTGAGTGTCAAATGTAGAAAATCCTAAATCTACATTAATCATACATCATATTTAATTCTTAAATATCTATTGGCTAAATAAACCCTATGACTGAATTGATTTAATTAATATTGTCCTAGCACTTTAATTAAATTAAATTCACCCTCTTTAGCTGAGACACATAAAAAAGGAATTAAATGATATTTAATTATTAAATAAATATCCTCATTTTTAATAATTGAATTTAAGTATTCAGATAATTGAGAAAAGAAATTATGAGGTCATATTTATTTAATTAATTGAATATTCTATCAAAAACCTTTCTTTTATTCAAGAATGGAAACTTTGAATTAATTGGGCTTTAAAGAGAAAGAAAACAATTTAATTCAAATAAAACAGAATTAAATCAAAGAAAGAAAACAGTTAAAGCAGGAAGAATTTTTTTTTTTTGAATTTTTTTGAATAAAGCTTTCTATTCTAAACTGGCTTTTCTATCTGTTTTATTTCAAAGAGGAAAGTTTCTATTCTGATCATCTCTGAGTCTATAAAAGAACTCTCATTTCTCATTCAAAACCCCTAAAATCCCACTTACTTTTATGCATTGTTAGAATACTGAATTATTGTCTCATTTCTTAATATCTCATATAGAATAATTTCATATTGCAATAAGATAGTTTCAATTTCTAGAATAGTTGCATTGAAAATCATGTCTTAGATTATCTCATATCTCTCATTTCTTAGCATAATATTACATTATATTGCATCCATCATGATAAATCCTTCATTCCTAGATTGGTCCATGGTTGTGAGATTCTCGTTCTGAGAGAAATTTCAAAAACCCCATCTGGATAGAAGGAAATAGGTTGAATCATGTAGGCAGACAGGATGAATAACCTCATATTCAGTCTTGTGTGTACTTGGTGAAGAAGGACTATGTTGAAGTGTATGGTGAATTAACAAGGCCAAATTTACCACATATATTTCTGGCACCCACCGTGGGGCAGGTATATTTCTATCTGGCCTCATTTCATTTCATATTTTTCATTTTTTTGCATTTTGTCCTTACTTCCGTACAGGTTCTATTTTAATTTCGTGCGAACCTTCTGTATGATTCGCATGAACTTTCTAGTTCTTCGCGTGGCACACAGAACTTCTTTGTGTGGCCTAGGATACTTTATCACACAAAATTACAGACCAGAGCTTTCATTTTTGATATTTTATTACCTCAATTTACTAACCACTTGCTATTTTCTGACAACTGTGTTTCTTTGATTTTATCTTTTGAAATAGCTTGACAGTGGTTTTCCAGACGCTAAGATAAAGAGAAAGCCATTATAAAATTTTGACATGTTTGTTGCAGGATGTTGATATGAAGAAAGGCATTACAAACTACTAATGGGTTTTATTGGAGGACGTTTTTTGAAGACCTTTCTTGTTTTCACAACTTCTTATGTCTATTTTTAGTAGTTAAAACACACTTTGGTTGGTGCTTAAAATGAATCATTGTCTTGCGTGGTTGAAGTGTTTTTTAGATTGTGATCCTAAGAACTACATGAAGGTATCCTCTCCCCTTGCCTTTATAGATCTTGGGTGTAAGAGAAATTCATGTGATTCTTTTAGAGTGGCTACCTCTCGAGAGCTTTAGTAGAGCTGGTGAGAGTGGATGCCCAACTGGTAATAGGCTAAAGCCAAGCCCTTCCAAACCGGTATAAAAAAAATGCTATTGTGATTAATGTCACAATAGATAGGTGTGAATTTGTTGTGGCAACCAAAATCTCCTCTAGTACCCTAGTGGTGCGTTAAAGTCCTGACATCATTAAGGTGAAAGCCTTGCTTTGAACGGATTGGGAGAGCCCCCTTTATTGGGAAAATGACTTGATCACAACCACCTAAACAGATGTCCTTACTACAAACTATTGTTCTAGTTTTCCAAAAACCCTCTATCTATTGGAACGGAAGGTCAGAGACTGACTAAGATGCCCCATAGTTTTATGACTTTTAGTAGAGATAACAGCCCTTTGGGAAGCAATTCCTTTGGGGTCCAAAGCTTGGCATGCCTGAGAAGTGAGTGCATATGTAAGGAGGATCCCGTGCTTCCAAGCTTCTAAGTTATCCACTAAGAGTAAGCATAGCTAAACTTTGGTTCAAGTGGGGATTCAACAGATATTGTCCTGGCTATCCTAGGGTTGTGATGTTCTTGTTTTGGTACTATAAGCATTCTATTTAATGTGTTTTGTGTGGGTGTATCACTTGAACAATCGAAACTATCATCAAAACACACAAATTGTCAATCTTGAACATGTCCAAAATAATCTATAACTTGAACTATCTATCAGAAAATAGCATGATTTCATCTTGGAAAATGCAAACTGGTCTTAACAATCTAATTCTGTAAACATACTTTTTCAACATTTGCATAGTTTCGTGCAAAATTTCCCAATCTTTGCGTGAGTCGGTGAGAATCTTTGCGCAATACGTATTACACTGTCATGCAATATTTGGAAATAGTGTCACTTTTTTGTTAGTCATTATTCTATCCTTTGATGTCATTCTTCACGTGAAGCAAGAATTTCTTCACGTGGTTCGGTGAGAAAGTTCGCACGATAGAGCATTTTGTCATGCGAAACTGTAGTCTTTTATCCAAAATAGTGAGCTAAAATCATTCATTTAGTTGTACTTCTATCAAATTTGGTCTCTGATATGGGTCTATTTTTTTGCCATTCATATTCACACAGTCTGAAACTTAGTTTCTTGGGTTGAGAACTATGTGATTCTTGCTTAAACTGGTCTTGTCTCATGTCCTTTTGATTCATTTCATCTGTGTTGTCATGCCTTGTGTCACAATAGTCATCTCTTGGCTTGTTTTACCCTCATCTTAGATGATTTTCACCAAGGATACTTCACCTTTTTGCATGTTTGTGCAATCTTTGAGGCAGTTTCAAGTTTGGTCCTAGTTCACATTCCTTGTTCAAAACTTTGTCTATGACTGTCACAACTCAAAGTGGCAAAACATTTCCTTCAATCATTCAAGATGAATCATCTTGATCTCCTTCCTTGGTACAAAGACCTTACAATAAATGGTCATTTCCTATGGATCTTAGTAAGGTTTGAAATCCTTTATTCCAAGAAGACTCATATTCAGAGAACAATCAATCTTTTCATACTGAATTTTTACATCTTGAGTCCTTGCATTCTAGCAACATGGCAGAACATAGTCAAATGGGTGGACCCATTTTCAACCAGACTAAAGATCCTCCTCCTCAAGTAGAGAAGGAGATAACCCAAGTGGATATCATAGAGGCCCACAATAATAAAAAATTCATGAGAATGATAGCAGTCCTAATGAAAGAAGAGAAGGAGAAATACCTTCTCGAATTAGCCACCCAAGGTGCTAAACTTCCCTCTGATTACAAGGTAGAGACACTTATTGAGAAAGAGGTAGAAAATAAAAATTCCTACTTGCACAAAGAAGTCAGGCTGCCTTCTTATTTGATCAATTACAAATGCCGAAGCCAGATCCCAGCCTTCTGCTAATAAGATGCCGCTTCCTAGAACCATCTTTCTGGCATCTTCAGGAGATATTTCCTCAACTTCAGGGTCATAGCTTTGCAGGGCAACAAGGGCATCATTTGTAATTGTTTCTTTTCCATCTACAAGCAACTGAGATTTCAATTGCTCTGCCTTGTGCCATCTGAGGAAATCCTTAAATTCTTAAGTCTTTACAAAGTTGTCCTCACTTAAGAACTTCTGCTGATTTAACAATCTTTCATCCACACATGTTCTCAAAGGGATTTCAACATCATCCTCTGGATCAGGCATCCTTTTCTTTCCTTGCCTGATTGCCTTCCTTAGGTTGTGAT
>MU225623.1:3554076-3565952 GCA_018584345.1 Thuja plicata | reverse complement strand
AAATGATATTTAATTATTAAATAAATATCCTCATTTTCAATAATTGAATTTAAGTATTCAGATAATTGAGAAAAGCAATTATGAGGTCATATTTATTTAATTAATTGAATATTCTATCAAAAATCTTATCTCTATTCAGAAATGGGAAATTTGAATTAATTATGCTTTAAAGAGAAAGAAAACAATTTAATTCAAACAAAACAGAATTAAATCAAAGAAAGAAAATAGTTAAAGCAGGAAGAAAATAATTTATTGTATTCTTTTGAATAAAGCTTTCTATTTTAAACTGGATTTTTTATCTATTTTATTTCAAAGAGGAAAGTTTCTATTCTGATCATCTCTGACTCTATAAAAGAACTCTCATTCTTCATTCGAAACCCCTGAAAGCCCACTTACTTTTATGCATTGTTAGAATACTAAATTATTGTCATAACTTCATATAGAATAATATCATATTGCAATAAGATAGTTTCAATTTCTAGAATAATTGCATTGAAATCATGTCTTAGCTTAATCTCTCATATTTCATTTCTTAGTATAATCTTTCATTGTATTGCATCTATCATGATAAATCCTTCGTTCCTAGATTGGTCCATGGTTGTGAGACTATCGTTTTGAGTGCAATTTCAAAAACCCCGTCTGGATAGAAGGCAACAAGTTGAATCATGCAGGCAGACAGGATGAATAATCTCATATTTAGTCTTGTGTGTACTTGATGAAGAAGGACTATGTTGAAGTGTATGGTGAATTAACAAGGCCATATTTACCGCATACAATAATTAATTATTTTATTAATTATTCATGCAACCTAGCTGATTGGTTCTATAATGGAATAAAAAATAGGCTTTCACCAGGACTCAGGGATTGGGAATCCTACTGAGAAACTATCCTCCTTATAAAAACTCATTTAATTTATCAACCCAGGGACATAGTACTTGAAACGGGTCAACAAGATATATGCACCAATGATTTACTCAGACCACGCTATGGCTGTAGGAAACAAATTGCTTCAAAAGGAAAGATAGTCTATGGTTGAAAGAAATAAATACTGGAAAGAAAATGAAAAAGTAAAGATGCTGAAGGAATGAAAAGGCTTGAAAATGAAACTACAATGTTTCAATGGTTCTGCCACTTTTTCAGTAGGAAGCAATAGCGTATCCTATGGTTTTGGCTGTAGGAATAGTGTAACACCAGAATTAAGATAACAAGATGCATGAAAATAAAATACATAAAATAATTCTAACTAACGTAGATTCATCACCAAGTGGGCCCCCTTGGATGAGTATCCAAAAATCAATTACATAGAACTAGTTCTCAAGACTTCATTTATCATTGATTGAAAAACATAGTATAGAGATTCATGTAAGCTGTAAAAATAACAAAATGAAACTATATTTTTGATAACTGATAATGCCCTTCTTCTCACAGAGGATTTTGGATTTATTTAAAGAAAAACATATAAAAAATTAACTTCTCATGCTATAGAAAAGGTAGAGTTATTATTGAAAAGATAGAAACTAGAAAGCGAAAAAATATAAGATATCCATAAAGAAGGAAAGAACTGTCACGACTTAGGAAGAAAAAATCTAGCTTCCTACTTATTCCTAGACTTCTTCAAGGAAATTCATAACTCCTTGACTTGGTCCATGCCCAGCTACTGCCACATTAATCCTGCTGGAACGACCGCTTGAGCCATATTAACTTCTCCATCGGTCAAGTCTACTACAAGAATGGGTCAGGGTATCCAGTGCACGAGCACGTTCACCTGGTCAATCCTTCACTCACTAATTATGTTCTGCACTTTAAATGTTAGAATCAAGACATCCAAGGTAATGATCCACAAAAAATACATACATCCATTCATGTTGAAAAAAAAACTACTCATAAGAACATAACCATAAATTTAGCATAAGTAATTGTATCATCTTAAAATGGAAGCACTTCCATTTAGGTAGGTTTGGGACCCTCATTTAGTACACTTTCATATTAGATTTGCATTTTAGGATGCATTTGCACTTAATTCTCCATTTCTAGGTGAAACTAGGGTTAGGATCCTATGGATCCTCCTTAATTTCCTTCTCTATGTGGCTTTATTTTTAGGTAGAACCTATGTATTGGCTCTCCTAATCTTCATCATACCTCCTCTATGGCCTATGTGCCTCTCCCTAGCACTCTGGTGTGTTTTCTCACATTCCTAGGTTGCCGTTTGACCTGGGAATCTTGTAGATTTCTCAAGGTGACCTTCCTGAAACCTCAGGATAGGGTTGAGGTTGATTTTGACCTAGGTCAGAATAGAGTTTGACCTCAACCTAGGTCAACTTTGACCTTTGTCAGGTGTTGGTCCCCGCTTTCAGATTCAGAGCTTATCAGGGTTCTAAACTTAAAAATGGATGTGGACGTATTTTCTTTGATATTTGAATTAATACATCCCCTCCTTGGTTGGTGATTGTAATTGGACCAAAATTCAAGGAAAATTTTGAATTTGGGTCCCTTGCATTTCCCTAGGAGGTCTATATTGAGATCTCTATATAAACACTCTCTTTTGCCTTCATATTTGCATGAAATAAAATCGTGAGATGACATGATGCAATTACAATTATGACATGATGATGATGCAAGAATGCAAGAGGATGATATAGAAGGAAAAGATATGATGATGCCTTATATATACAAGCAATTTGTGGATAAGCTATTATGGATCTTCCTTGGAGCAAGAAAGAGTTCTTCCTTCCTTCCTTCTTCTTGGATCTATCATTTTCAACATTCAAGCATTCAAAAGATACTATCATGGGTAGCAACTATGGATTGTGAGTTTGGTAGGAATAATTTAGCCTTGGGGGCTTGGTATGCTTTCTTTATCATATTCAAATCTATGCATTTCCTTCTCATTTTCAATTCATGTTAGGATTTTAATATAGAGGATTAGATCTTGGCATTATACATTCAAAGCTCTTTCTAAGAGAAACACACACATACATTATATTACATTCGGCTATTCATGGAGGTGGAAACCACCAAAATGAGGGTTTGAATAAGGCAAAACCCTATATAGCCACCCCAAAACCCCTTTTTTAGATATTTTTAGGTGCTATTTCAGGAGTTACAGGTCAGAATCAGACATTCTATTTTAAGTCAAAATTGACATTTTAGTCTGGGTCAGAATCGGAGGTTGATTCTGCCCTAGGTTGGAATCGGAAATTCTGGGTCAATGGTGACATTGACTTGAGGGTCAAAATTGGAACTACACTAGATTAGAAAAAGATTTCTAGGTTTTGTTTGTCTCTCCATTTCTGTTCTAGATCTAGTTGTAGATTTTCTAGAAACTCAACACAGGCATCATATAAAGGGTTTTTCTTGATCTTCTATAATGTGAGGTAGGTATTTTATTCCATTATTCTTTGCAAGTATTTCTAGCTTTACATTCCTTATCATAACAATTAAATTTAAATGGTTGAATATGGCACATGGTCTCTTTTACATGCAAATATCCATTCTTGAAACCCTAGTTAAAAGACCATCCAAATTTACCCTTGTAATATAATAAATGTTACATAAAATATTTTTTTGTGTATGAAAGAGGTGGTGTTTTGAATATGTGTGAAGATGGTAATATTTCCCTCTTAATCCCAAATTTCATTAAGGGAAGATCCAAATTGATTAACCCTAAAGAAAGGATCAATGCATAAATGAATCAACCTATTAAGGATAGGGATGAAGAGAAAAACAATAATTTACATTTTATAGAAAAGAGTGTGTGATAAGTTTAGATAGATTAAGAACTTTAATTGAATTAAATAGGAGGAAAGTACTAACCTTGAAATGTTGCAAATTTGAAGAATTCTATTTTTG
The DNA here is from genome assembly GCA_018584345.1 of Thuja plicata. Taxonomy (NCBI): domain Eukaryota; kingdom Viridiplantae; phylum Streptophyta; class Pinopsida; order Cupressales; family Cupressaceae; genus Thuja; species Thuja plicata. Next base: position 3,562,103 of record MU225623.1, on the reverse strand, counting down.
GGGGTTTGCACTCAGCTTCTCAAAAATATGAGACCGGATCTGGAATAGAAACACAAAGATGAAAAAAAACCTAGAAATATTTTTCCGTTCTGACATAGTTCCAATTTGTACACTCAAGTCAATGCCACCATTAACCCAAAATTCCTAATTCTGACCTAGGGCATAATTGACCTAAAAAGTCTCAAACTAAAAATCTGTTTATGGATCCTGAAAGTTTGTCAAAAAGGGTATCTGAATCTATACTCCAATCTACTGATCCAAACCTACACCTACAAGAAAAATAGATTTGTTTGTTGGGGGGGGAGGGGTTTGCCTTAGTCAAACCTTGATTTAGGAATTAACCTTGAAATCAATAATTGAAATAAAGAATGCTAGAAAGTAGTATAAGTAAATATAATAATGAAGCTATGATATTAAATAGATATGCAATTGTATTTCGAATGTAAACAAGTATTTAAATATGAAAGCTTGGACTCAATTAGAAACCATAAACCTCCATGATTGTATGCTTGGAATCCATATTGAAGGGAGAATGAATGAGTCTTGAGGATGCACAAAGGAATTTGAAGGAAATCACACCATCATGATGGATAGATCTAGGGTTTGAATGATGAATCTTGAATGTTTGAACAAAATCCCTTCAAAGGCTTGAAAGCTTGAATCCTTGATCTTCAATCAAGAACTTGAATTCTTGAGAGGAAGACTTTGAAAACTTTTAAAGCTTGAAAACATATAGAATAATGGATGCTTGAAATTTTTGCTTGATGTCTTCTTGTTTGACTTGATAATTCATGCTTAACCTTGCTTCGTGCTTAATATCACTTAGAGAAAATGAGAGGAGAAAACTTCCTTATATATGAAACTAGAGCACAATCTTTTAGACAGGCCTACATAGGAGAATTAAATTCAAATTAGACCTATATCCCTAGAAGAGGACCTATATTAAATATAATTTAAGAATCTTCGCTTTGGAACCCAAAATAGCCAACCCGAAAGTGGGAAATGAACATTTGATGACCTCTGGCAGCCGACAGACTTCCAAATTTGAAAGGGAGAGCTAGGTCAAGGTCAAGGTCAACCTTGACCTAGGTCAAGGTCAAGGTTGACCTTGACCCAGGGAGTCAGAACACTTGGAAAACATGCCAGATGGGAAGGATAGTGCCCGGAGAGGCCCAATCAGGGTCCTAAATAGACACAAAGGTAAGAGAGGATGCAGAAATGAGGGGACAATATGATGGTGGTAAAAAAAACCCCCCTAAGGAGGGATAAACATTCTTAACATGGAAGTGCTTCCATTTTAAGATGATACATTAAGCCCCCACTTTAGCAGGAGTATGGAAATAGAAGATACTTGCAGTAAAGTTAGAAGAAAGTCTTTGGTGGATCAAAACAAGGTAGAACATCACTAAGTCAAGGACATGAGCCCCCAGACCAAGGATTCTAACTCAACATACATGCATAAAGATATGAAAGTAAAGAGAAATTAATCATAGAAAACATACATGACTACATAAGCAAGATAAGAGCAATATTATAAATAGCATAGCTTCATGATCTAATCCTACTAGCATGAAAGAGAAAGAGAGAAAAGAGAAATTGATTACCTCACCTAGTAAGATGTCCACCTTACCATGAATCACCAAGGAGGGAGAGCCCAATAGGTTCACCCATAAACTATGCTTTGTAATTGTAATGCGTCTTCTGATGGCTTTTGAAATATCCATAGATCCACATTCTTGTATCACTATGGAATATAAAATGTGTGTCTTTTCAAGATTTAGCAACTTATGTGCGTTACCTTCCAAGGATTTATCATATTGTAAAATGTGTATCTCTTCAGGATTTAGCATCTTATGTGCGTTACCTTCCAATGATTTAGCATGTTGTAAAATGTAAACTAATATAAACTATAGTATAAGGGAGACCCTATATATGCCCCCTCCTTATCATGACTACCCACTAGGAAAGATAAGGAAGGGAAAAGAAGATACCTACTTCACAAGGTAAGGAAATATCTAGCTTAACAAAAATATACACTATATCCTTAGCAAAGAGTATTGACCCTTACCTTGAAGAACATAGATAATCATGAAATAGATATGTCACATAAAAAAAGGATCCTCAAAGAGGAAGAGATCTTATCATCAAGACCCCCACCATAGAGGAGTTCTTAGGATAAAATATCATCTTCTAAAGAAAAGAGGGACCAAAGATTCAATCATCAAGGCCCCTGTGATGAAGAGGAAGAGGAATCTTGGAATGAAGGAGTCAAACTCTAGCCCAAAGCAAAGGCAAGAGTTTATAAATAACATAAATTGAAATATAAAGAAGAGGTGATGACCTAGGACAATCACCTCTCACATAGGAGGGTATCCATATCCAAAACACAAATATTTATAAGGAAATAATGTTGTATGATAAACAAATGCCACTAATCTAAGGAAATTATATCCTTAGATAAGGAAGAAGATAAATACCTTGCCCCCCATGGATGAAAGCAAGGGATATTTTAAATTATATCAAGAAATGTTGAAGCAAAGAGATATATTTACAAAACAAATATCATATAAAATATATCATGAATGATTATGAGCGAAGGAAGTATGTATCATAATAGAAAATTATAGGGATAGAATATAGAATTAATAACCAATTAAACTCAAAACAAAATACATGCTAAGAGAAAAAATGGATCCTAGAAGACTGGAATAAAATACCTCTTGCCCCTAAGTAAAGAGACAAGAGGAGAAAAATGATCTAATTTATAGAAGAATGAGGGGAATGTCCTATATCAAAATTATGAAGAAATTGTAATACTACACAGGAATGAGATATAATTCCTAAAGCAACTCTTTCTCTAACAAATAGTTTGAAATGTACACAATCAGCATGTAAATGTGTATTACTATAATGAAAAGGACATTTTTATTTAGAGAGAGCATTTTGGGCATTGGTTTAAATATTTCTTTCTTAGAATTCATTAATTGGAAATACACTTTCTTAGCCACATCTTGAGGAGTATCAGGGTGATCTAGAGAAGGTGTTGGAAGAAGAAAATGAAGAGGACGGTATTTAAGATCAGCCACCTTGAATTGAGAAGGTGGGAAACCTATACCATGCATATTTTGTTTAGGGGATGAATGAATCAGGGTTTTAATGCCTTGTTCATTGATACCAAGCCCTAAATCTTTATAGCCTTATTTATCCACCATAGTATATCCGGTAGTGTACATATATTGCAAAGTTTCTACGAGAGGTGATTGATTATGGTGTTCATGAGAAAATGTTGTATATGGTGGAATGATAGGTTGAGAAGAGGTTTCTTTTTTTTTTTCCCTTTAATATCATCATGGGTCAGATAAGAAGGGGAAGGTAAATGGAATAATTATTGAGCATCGACATCATGAACCTTAGTTTGAGCCCCATCATAAGTGTGGGAAGAACTAGGGATAGAAGATGGAGAAATAGAAATAGGAATGTTTGGGATTGGATAAAGATTGATAGGATTAGGATTAGGAAGATTAGGAATTAGATTAGGAATGATAGGATTAGGATTAGGAAGATTAGTAAATGGGGTATCATCTACCCAATTCTTCACAAAATCAAAAAGAGAAATAAGTCCACTACACAAATCCTTAATGAAAGTTTTGAAAGTAGGAAGACTAGTATTAGTTAATCTCAAAATAGCATAAGAAAGTGAAACATGAAGATTAACAAACATGATGAAATGAATGATACTTTCATAAACATCATAATTACTATAAAGAGATGCTAAAAGAAGCATAATGAGAAAAATATCCATACCCCAAAGCATCTTAAAGATCTTCATAGTGAATGAAATGCAGGGAGTGTTTTTATATTTTTATGACTATGTACATTTTTTTTTGTATTTTTAAAATGCAAGAGCGTAAAAGAGAACTAATTTAGTTTGCATGCAAGATCTAGCATAAAATATGTAAGTCTAACACCAAAAAGAAAGAGTTGTCTATCGTGGGTTCACCAAAATGTAACATAAGAAATGTTACATAAATAATTTTTTGTATATGAAAGAGGTGGTGTTGTGAATATGTGTGAAGAAAGTAAGATTGTCCTCTTAATCCCAAATTTCATAAAGGGAAGATCCAAATTGATTAACCCTAAAGAAAGGATCAATTCATAAATGAATCAACCTATTAAGGATAGGGATGAAGAGAAAAACCCTAATTCCCATTTTATAGAAAAGAGTGTGTGATAGGTTTAGATAGATTAAGAAATTTAATTGAATTGAATAGGAGAAAAGTACTAACCTTGAAATATTACAGATTTGAAGAATACTATTTTTGGGGGTCTGCACTCAGTTTCTATAAAATCTAAGCTCGGATCTGGAATAGAAATGCAGAGACAAACAAAATGGAGAAATATTTTTCTGTTCTGACATAATTCTGATTTGTACCCTCAAGTCAATGTCACCATTGACCCAAAATTTCCAATTCTGACCTAGGGCAGAATCAACCTAAAAAGTCTCAAACTAAAAATCTATTTTCGGATCCTGAAAGTTTACTGAAAAGGGTATCTGAATCTGTACTCCAATCTGCTATTCCAAACTTGTACCTGCAAGAAAAATGGATTTGTTTGTTGGGGGGAGGAGTTTAACTTAGTAAAAACTCAATTTAGGAATTAACCTTGAAATAAATAATTGGAATAAATAATTCTAGCAAGTAGTAGAAGTAAATCTAATAATGAAGCTATGATATTCAATAGATATGCAATTGTATTTCGAAGGTAAACAAGTATGTAAATATGAAGGCTGAAACTCAATTAGAAACCATAAACCTCCATGATTGTATGCTTGGAATCTACCTTGAAGGGAGAATTAATGAGTCTTGAGGATGCACAAAGGATCTTGAAGGAAGATCACACCATCATGATGGATAGATCTAGGGTTTGAATGATGAATCTTGAATGTTTGAACCAAATCCCTTCAAAGGATTGAAAGCTTGAATCCTTGATCTTTAATGGAGAACTTGAATGCTTGAGAGGAATAATTTCAAAAATTTGAAAGCCTTAAAACATATATAAAAATGGATTCTTGAAATTTTTTCTTGATGACTTCTTTCTTGAATTGATAATTTGTGCTTAACCTAGCTTCGTGCTTAATATCACTTAGGGAAAATGAGAGGAGAAAAATTCCTTATATATGAAACTAGAGAACAATATCATAGAGAGGCCTATGTAGGAGAATTAAATTCAAATTATACCTATATCCCTAGAATAGGACCTATATTAAATATTATTTTAGAATCGTCGCTTCGGAACCCAAAACAGCCAACCCGAAAGTGGGAAATGAACTTTTGATGACCTCCGATGGCCGACAGACTTCCAAATTTGAAAGTGGGACCCAAGTCAAGGTTGAGGTCATCCTTGACCTAGGTCAAGGTCAAGGTAGACCTTGACCTAGGTCAAGGTCAAGGTTGACCTTGACCCAGGGAGTCAGAACCCCTAGAAAACATGCCAGATGGGAGGAATGGTGCTCGAAGAGGCCCAATCAGGGTCCTAAATAGACATAGAGGTAAGAGAGGATGCAGAGATGAGGGGAAAATATGATGGTGGTAAAAAAAAACCCCTAAGGAGGGCTAAACATTCTTAACATGGAAGTGCTTCCATTTTAAGACGATACAACCCTTTACATTTTGGTGAACCCGCGATAGACAACTCTTTCTTTTTGGTGTTGGATTTATATTTTATATTAGATCTTGCATGAATATAGAAGTATATTTATTTTATTCTCTTGCATTTATATTTCAAATATATATATATATATATATATATATATATATATATATATATATGTTTTTACAAAATTTCTTTAAAAAACACAAAAAATATTTACATGCTTGTAATTTTATTTTTTGTTCGACATGTATGACTTTTGTTTTGAATATTTTGATGAGGCTTTTATTTCATAAGAGGATAGATCCCTTAATAAGGTACATGGAAGTGAGAATTAAAATGGTTTGATTGAGATCTCCATGGATCCTATTCCTATTTCATCCTCCTCCACCACCTCTCCAATTGACCTTTACCATAGGGTGTGTGCATGGTTACCTTCATGATCTACTATTTGCAAGATTGATGCACCTAGAATGTTATATCCTAAACCTTTCATGATGGTAAAAGGATATCCTTGAATAACTATTAAGATTAAACCTAAAGATTCTTTGGATTTCTTTGATAACATGGATTCCATTTCACATGCTTATTGCACATGGAATAATCCTCAACCTACTGTTCCAACTTATTTACCTCCTTCTCATCCTATGCTTCCTCAAGAACCTAGGTTACCTTCTTCCTTTAAGGAGTATGACTTAGTTGGGAAATTACGTGTTACTCTAGCTAAGTTATCTCTATGGGAATTGCTTCAAACTTCTCCTACATATCATGAGGCTTTGCAAAAATATTTATCTACTCTTCCTGCTCTGCCTCCTAACCAAGAGAATATCAATTCATTTCTGGATTGCATGCATACTATTCCTTCTATACCTCCTACTATGTTTACCAATGATGATTTACCTTCTTTTGAGTTACAAAATCAATATGATGCTCTTATGGTTGCTATTTCTATCAATCAGAGTATCATTTGTAGAACATTGATTGACAATGAATCTGGGCTTAATATTTGTAGTATGGATATGCTTAAGGAAATTAAGTCTTATCTTAAAACTATTGAACTAGATAGTATCCCTATTTGTGGATTTGATAACATCATAAAGAAAACTTTGGGCATTATTATGCTACCTATTAAGGTTGGTCCAGTTCTTCTCAATACACATATTCATGTTATGCCCAAACCTCTTAATTATTACATTTTGTTAGTAAGACCTTGGTTACATACTATGCATGTGGTTCCTTCAACTCTTCATCATAAGGTTAGGTTCATTTATAACACTCTAATGTATACACTACATGCGAATGATGCGCTGAATCCTTGCCTAAATGTGGAATATGCTAACATTTTTGAACCTATACAACCAAGTAAGGAACTTGAGCAACCACCTGAAGTTAAACAAGCTAAAAATCTACCTTCTTCTTTTACGGGAGATGATTGGGGAAAATTGGACTTTAATCCTTCTTTTATGGGAGAATATAATGTTTTTGATTTAGAGTTTATGAAAGAACAAAGTGGGTTTGAAAAATAAGTTTTTACTCCATTTTTTGAGGAATTGAAAAGTAACTTTGCTGCTGCTTCACTTGAAGAAACAATTCACATAATAAAACTAGATTGCTATGACATTGTGATGTATGTGTAACGCCCCGCTAGGGAACCCAAGAGAGATTAACCTAAACATGTCACTATGTGTGCTGAATATTTTTTTTTTTAAAAGTTAACATAAGGAAACATATAATCATGCGGAAGCGATTACCATTTATACACATGTCTTACACTCACATAGATTACATGACTCAAGGGTTCCATGATGTTGAATTAATTTAAGAAAAACACAACTAACATAATAACAAAAGATTCCATCTGATTATTCATAACAAATACAACTTACATAACCATAATTGCAATTCTCATGGATTACCATGATACTACCATAAACTCACATCCACTGCACATGTCACAGGGTATGTAGTAATCACTCTAAACTACTTACTATTACAATTTTCAGATTAGATATCACATGCGATACACTAATACAAGATATACAATAATCAAATACATAAATAATGATGAAGGAACCTAAAGAGCTCATCTACAAGAAACCATCAAGCACCTGGTACAAGGACGTCAAATTTCAATGGATAAAGATCACTACCACCCGTCCGTGTGGAACCACAAAGGTCCACCCCACCGTGCTAAGGAGGTAACAACAGATCCCAATCGGATATCCAAAACCAACAAGACATACCCACTAAACAAGGGATCCTGATAGCTCTCTAATCTGGTGTACTAATCATCACAAAAGGTAAGACTCACTAATCCAGAGGCAACTGACAATGTAGGAAATCTAGCATGTGTATAGGAAGGTGTCATCATGTAGGTC
>MU225623.1:3497462-3524696 GCA_018584345.1 Thuja plicata | reverse complement strand
GTTCATATGCTCGGTGACCACTGTTCTGCTCGGTTTGAACTGTTTAACCGCTGAGCTTTACAAGGTGATTACTGAATGCTCGGTATAAGCTGTAGACTGAGTGATGAGCTCGGTAAGCATTTAGAATTGAATAAGTGTTTTCACTGATGACAAATATAACATAATTCCAACAGTTAGGATGTCATTTCGATTGTGGTTTTCTGACAATACTGACCCTAGGTTTATATGCACATGGATCATTTATATGTTTTGCGTTACTATTTGACGTGCTTGATATGGTATGGAATAGAGTCATAGTTACTTTCTTCGGTGAGATCCACATGATAAACTAGTCTCAACCATTGTTTGCTATATTTTATGCATGTATGCTCATCCTTGTGATGACAGGTTTGTAGGTACCGGGCTACATCTTCCCTAAATTGGTAGGAGTGAGCGTGCCCTATCACAATATCTCAATGGTAAGAGAGGGGAGATAGTATTTAGGTCCAAATCCATACCTTAAACCCTTATTTTTTCTTATTGATGGACAAAGAATCTGATTGACTACCCTACTATTTAAATCTGTCAAGTGACGTGGATTCGTGAGCCTGTTTGTGTGTTTGTAGTTCTGTTTCAGTTGATTGTCTGTTTCAGTTGATTATCTATTTAGATGAGTTTCAGGTGATTTGATGATGCTTTTAGCTTGATTTATTTAATGATTTTTCATGGTAAATATTACTATTAATTATTGCACCTATAATAGGGTAAAACATTGATATATGAAATATATGGCTATTTAATAATTAAATATTAATTAAATGCCTATATTTAATTAATTGATTTAATTATTAAGTCTTGATTAAAATAATTGAGATTTAATAAATATTAAATTCAATTAATTGTAATTAATTGTGCATAGTTGAATTATTGAATAGCATCTTTAGTTGCATGGTTAATTGATTTGTTTAAGTGAAATATTGTCTCATGCATTTTCAATTTAACACTTTGCTTTGATATTATAAAGTTGAGTTTTTGTTGCATGCTTTAAGTGGAATTGAAAATAAATAAATTATCTTAATTAATAATTAGATAATTTATTTTCCCTTTAGGGTTTTCACTTTTTGAAAACCTAATTGCTTGGATTATCTTTATCTTTGGATTGGAGGCCTTTATGAAGGTTGTTCAATCAGGGAGAATGAGAAATCAGGTGATTGGGATTTTGAGGAGGTTTGCTTGTATTTGGAATTCATCTTGCTTGGATCTGTGGGTTTGATCATCTCTTATGTTACTAAGGTAGGATCTTGAGTTTTTCAATTCTAGTTTTCAGATCCCTATCTTCTATGCATCTGAAAACTAGGATCCCTTGCTTGATCTTCTCTGTTTGTGTATTTGGTGATTCCTTGATTTAAAATGATGAAAAATGTGTTCTTGAGTCTATTTATGTTTTTCTCCATATTTTTTTATCAGATATGTGATTGTGAGCATAGGGGTTTCATTTCTGGGTGTTGAATGCCAATTGGGCAAAAGGGTTTTCATATGAAAGTTTTCTGTTTGGAATTGCCCTTAGGGTTTCATTTTTTTTAGGGAAAATTCTCCTTTGAATGAGAATTTTGTTAATGTGAGAAATTGGCTTGAAAACCATTATATCTATGCTTAGCTCACCTTGAATTGAAAAAAATTTGTCTTCATCAGTTGCATGTGGAAATTAGGTTCAGAACTGCAGGAAAACAATTAAAAAGGGTTAGTTTGCATGTTTATGAAATAATAAAATCCTGCTTGATATTATTAATTATTAAATTAGAAAACCCTCTATGTTTCATCAATTTGCATGTAAGAGAAAGTAAAAACCCCTCCTTGGTTATTTTAAAAAAAAATATTAAAAAGAAAAATATAGAGCCTATATTATTAAAAATATAGTGCATAAATTGGCCTTGAAAGAGAAAGAATTCTCCTTTTTAAGAAGTATTATTAATTGAAATAAATAAATAAATATTTATTAAAAAGCTTGTTGTATTCTGTTTAAAAAAAAAATATACAGAATTTAATTCTTTATGCCAGAGAAAAAATATATATAAATTAATTAATTATTGATAATGGCAATATTAATAATTAAGTGTTAGTTTTATACACTTCACAAGATAATTTTATATAAAAAAAAATTGTTTTAAATAATAATAATAATAATAATAATTTTAAGTGGTGGCGGGGGCCACCAAATCCCCCACCACCGTGGGCCGCGCCGCAGGCTCCACTGTCTATGACAGTGGGTCGTGGGGTACCACGGGCTCCACTGTTAATGACAGTGGGCCGTGGGACCTCTGCGGTACCCACCGCCGGCCAGTGGGCCATGGGGTTAGGGACCACGGGGGAAATGGAGGCCGCGGGTCCCACCACCCAGTCCCCCCCCCACCAAATTATTAAATGTTTTTTTAAAAAAAAAAAAAAAATTTGCTGCATTTTTTTTAAGTTAAGTTTTAAATTAATATTTAGTTAATTTTAATTTTAATTTATTTAAAATTCATACTAAATTTAGTTTAAGTTAATGTTAATTAATTTAATTTTAAATTTTATTTAGTTTTAATTTAGATTGTTAATTTAGTTTAATTAATATATAATATAAGGTTTTTTATTATTATTATTAAATGTGAAGGTTAATTATTAATTGAGAAGGGATTGTATTAGATATTTTAAATTAATATTCAATTTATTTATAAAATTATTTAATCTTTTATATATTAAAATATTAGTTGGACATTAATATTTATATATAAAGAGATTTTAGTTTTGTTGGAGCAATTACCTTAATGGGTGTTTTAAAACACATGGTGTAATTATAGTGTTATTTTAGTAATTATTTAAATAGGATAATTTATACTTGTGGGTTTATAAATTAACATATATGAGCTTTAATTACGTTCTTTTGGAGATTGAATTATATTTGTTAGTAATTTTAAAAAGATAAATGAATTTGCATAGTCAAGGTTATAAATTTGTTTATCGTATGATTCTGAATTAGTTCCTTCTGTAGGTGTATGTAGTATGTTATGATGTATTTTAAGCTTCTTTATTAAAGTGAAGTGCATCCATGTTCTTGTATGGGAACTTTATCATTTTGGGCATTTGTTAGGGTTTTTGGGGCTTGATTCGGCATGGTGTCGTCCATGGGTTTCTAGTGCATGTGTCTTTTATGTTATGTTGGTTCATTCATCTTTCTGAACCTAGTGTCTTATGAACTTAGGATATGTGATCCTTTGAGATTGTCTTATATTGTTATGGTTAGATGAGAACCAGTAGTTCCTATATGGGTAGGAACTAGTGTATGAGTCATGAGATTATATTTGACCTTGAGCTTAGGGGATGGTTAGTTAGGTGCTTCTTAGGGGAGTGGCTTACAATAGGATTTTGGGGCCCAAAGAGGCTATTCCAGGGTGACCTATTGTAAGTTGAATAATAAGTGATAACCTAATAATAAAACTTGGGGATTACATTAAATACAAGATTAGTTAGTATGTTGAGCGTCCGGGGTCCAGAGTGACCAGACCAGGGTAAACTCAACTAGATGATGCTTGAGGGTCTGGGGTCCATAGAGACCAGTCTTGGGTAACTCAAGTATATAACCATGTGATGACACTCCCATAACATGTAGCCTAAGTCTCCTCCATAGGTCCTATTGTACCTTTTATGGTTGTGTCTTTGACATTTGGTGTTTTGGATTCAGTATATGGTTTGCGTTGGTGGTTTTGATATCTTATGCATGTTCCTTTATCTTTGGATGATGTACCTTGTTTGATCTTGGTTTTTCAATTATTTTGAGCTTTCCAGCCTTGTACTTTTTCTTTAGTCTTTCTTGTGGTGATCAAAAAGCTTCTAGGATCTTCCTATGTGTTTCTTTATGATGGCTTGTATACCTTTGATTGTCTTCATGTTGTATACCTGTGTGAGTGGGCCTGTTATTATCTCCTCAGCACGGTGGGAGTGGACCTTTGGTTCCACACGGTCAGGTGGTAGTGATTCTTATTACCATTGAGATCCAACGGTTCTTCTTCTTGCTTGGATGATCCTTGTTGCAGTTATATCTTCTGATTCTTTTAAGGACTTGTACAGTTTTATGAGTTGTATATTTGTAACCATATGTGTTTATCGGTTGACATCATTTGGAGGATGTATCGTGATGCATTCTTCATGTTTATTTAGGAGGTTTTGATCTTATCTTCTCAGTTGTGATCTTGTAGATGTATATTATTGGATTCATTTGATGTATCATTTGTGTTAGTTCTTTATAGTTTTTGTTCATAGATTATCTTGCTTAAGTGATTCTACGTCAAGGAACCCTCGAGGATTGGTATCTGTGTATGAGTTGTTCTTATGTGTATGTCGTGTATCTCATTGCATTGCTTCCGCATTGTTATCATTATTATTTGTAAATATTTTAAAAATCTTTTATCCTGTTAACTCAGTGTCAAGTTTAGGTTAGTTCTCCTGGGTTCCCTAGCGGGGCATTACACACATGTGCACCTTGTGTGTTGGCATGGCTAGTGAATGTGACTAGCATAGGCTTAACTTTACCCATGAGTTACCTAGTATATTCCCTATGCTTACCCTAAGGTTTAGGAAGACAATATTGAGATGAGATTGAGTCAAGGAAGATATGGATGAGTCAAGAGAGATTAGATTGAGTCTTGTAGGTTGGATTTTCGAGAGTTAACCTTGGGTCGAGTTTAGAAGGGTCATTTGGACTCCTGGGGAGTAACTAGGGTCAAAATTAACTACCCCACTTGGTACCTTAGGGTCTAGGGGTCATTTTCAGCCCATTAAGAGTCTTTGAACTCATTTATGACTACCCTAAAGTCACCATTTTTGGAAGTGGCGAATTTGAAGAGTTGTAAGACTTTGGTGTAGCCACCATTCTTTCCTTGCAAGCATTTAACTCCATTTATGGAGAAGGCAAGTGGGGAGAGTAGATGGATTAGGATCTCCCCTCCATTTATGACTCCTAATATTTTAGGAAAAATGCATATATAAGGAAGGGTTTAGAGAGAGTTTGGGTACACACCCACTCTCTACTTTTAGAGACAAAATTCATTTGTAGGAGTAAGACTTGAGAGAAGGAGGGAGAGAGAGAAGCTCTTCACAAACCACCTTGCATTTACCATAGATTGGATTTGAGGTGAGTTTCCTAATTAGCATAGTTATGAGTAGTTCTTGTTTACATTTGTACATAGCTTGAGAAATCCATGAATGTAGTTTATGTTATTGTTTTCAACTTCATGGGTTTTCATGGAGTTATGTGTTAAGTCTTGTATTTATTTTGTGATTATTTGTGTATGGGGTTCTTCAACGCTTATTCACCCTTGGGAGGGTTGGGTAACCTTGATGGGGTGAAAGTTAGTGATCTACCCAAGTAGTGTAGAGTCTCCCATGTGTGGAGGGATGTACATGGGTATATGGGTGTCCATGATGTCAAGAATGCCCATAGCAATTTGGGGTTCATAAGAAGATTGGAAGGCTTGAAGCCATAACTTGTTTTTTGAAAGAAAGGTAAATTTACTCCAATTGCCACCATGGGGCTTGGAAGAGAAGGGTAGAAATGTGTTCATGAGTCCATGTGTGGCCATGGAACAAGATTAAGATATGGTACTTAGGAATGTTGAGCCCATGTGTGGTATATTCCTAGTGTATGCATTTGTATTATTGGATTTCTCCTCTTGTGGTAGTCCTCTTTCACCCCTTTATTTCAGGACTTTTGGAGACCTATGTATATCCTTGGACAATGAGTATTTTCTTGTGTTCATGTTTTTTCAGTTTCCTAGTTGTTATGTGTGTATGTATCCTGGTTCAGTTCTGGATCCCCTAGCTCGGGGGTGGCCTTGCAAAGGCCTAGGTTGGGAGGTGAGCCTCCATGGTCAACCTTGACATTTTTTCAGGTTCAGAGAAAGCTTCTAAAAATATAGCCAAAGTTTTGGAGTCTTGGTTGCAATTTCTACCTCAAAACCTTTTTCTGTTCAAAGCTTCTTCCTTGTAAAATTTGAAAGGTTTTGGAAAATGTAAACTCTTGTATTTTTGAAATTAGAGCATGTTCATTTCTTTTAATAAATTAAGTACTTGGACCTTTTTTTGAAATATTGGTTATCCCAAAATGAATTTATGGATGTTTTACTAAATATAGTGGAAAATAAAATCTTATGGATTATAACTTTATAGGTCATTGCAAATTTAGAATAAACTTTCAATTCTTATAACTATGTGAAATTTGTTAAGGTGTAAAAAGAATTTATCCCCTATAGTTAATATTACATGTTTAAAGGAAATTTATGCTCTTTAGATTAAGGTTTAAAGTGCCCAAATTTTGGGGCATGACAGGTGTCCCTCTTAAGGAACCTACTAATATTATGCATCTCAAACATTATTTTCCCTAATACATCATTCTTTATTTGTGTATTTATGTATTTCTTATAGAATAGTTATGTCTATTTTATAGGTTATGTGATTTAATATATTCATACATAATTTCATTCTTCCTTTCTGTTAAGTTTTCTGTATTGGTGAAAAGTACAAGTAATCCATCATAGAACTAATTGGGCAAAGAAATTTTTTTCATATATTAAATTCTATGAGTTGGTACATATATGGTGCATGTGCCATGTCTATCCATCTCTATCTCTACGCTCTGAGGGTCAGTGGCTCCCAACTCTCTCTGATCTGTGGTGTGAGGCTGAGGATCTTGGTATGGTAATCCATGTGTGGCTCCTCAACACACTCATCTCATAGTTACATTCCTGAGCTCTTTGTAGGTTAGGAATCAATTTCTCTTCTCTTTCTCTACATAACCTTATCTTTCACTAGATGCATGCAAAAATATCCGCATGTCTACCCGGATCTCTCTATCCAATAAAGGACTCTCACTCGGTAGCTGGAAGTCAGTAGGATATACATGTATCCTTCAGGACCTTAGATACAAAGCTCCTCCACTGTGCTACACTAGCTAGAAAATTCAAACATATTTATCTTTTAGTACTTCTTCTAGAAAAACATTTATTTAAAATATTCCAATATATTGCATATGTCATACTTGTATCTCTCTCTTGGGTGTCACCGAAGGATCTAGATGGTGGGGGAATGGAATGACTACCCTCTCCCCACTCACTATATCTAGGTCTAGGTGGTGGTGTCTCTATATGAGCATGGGGAGGTCACCGTGATCTCAATGGTACAACATAGACCACACAATCATCTACACTTATAATATCATCTGGGGGAGTCTCCTCCGCTCTTTCCCCTACCCCCTCTTCTTATCTAAAATCTTCTCTCTCCTCCACTCTCTCCTTCTCCATAGGATCTCCCCTAGAGATGGGATCCTCCTCCTCTCTCTGATCCTCCTCCTCCTCTGCTAGTATGTCACCACCTCAGTGTGTCCTCTCTGAAAGACCTAGGTCACTTATGGGATAGTCATGAGGGAAGATGGGGTGGGTTCCTTGCAGAATCCAATACCTAATATACTCTTTTCTGATTCCTAAATAGGATACATCAAGAGCTACCTTTGTATCCTCGGTCTCATCTATCTTGCTATCTACAATATCTGCTACTGTAGATTGGTGTACAACACTAAGTCCTTGATAGTATCTGGTTAGGTATACGTACTGAGGTACTACCCTAGGGACCCCCTATATGAGACCAAACTATCTCATCACTCTGTCATAATAATATGGCATCATTGCATGACTGGTAGGACTCTCTAGAAGCTTGTGTTACTGTGAGTGTGTCAACTAGTGTGGAGTATCTGGCCATTCTATCATCTGATAGTATGGTCTCCATATCACATCTACACCTAGTATAATATGATTGAGACATACTCTCCAAAATAGTATATCCCCATACTGCCAGACATCTACTAGTGGATAGGAGAAGGCTCTCAGTGTGCTCTCATCTATCATCACTGGAACACTCTATGGATGTGTACATGTGTAATTATCAAACATCCAAACTAGTAGCAAGGTGCATACTATGAGACTCTCCCACTGGTATCTCACTAACTGACCCAACTCATGGTAGAGATGGGCTAACATGTTGTGGCCCCATGAGAAGATAATCCTATTGCTCTCCACCCTCCATACAAGATGGGTGAATGGTGCTAAGAAAATTTTACCATTTGTGTTGGGTGCTACAACCAAAGATAATATACATAGCATCACTCTCCATACCAAAGGTGTCAGGCCTACTAGTATGGCTGATAGATCTAATTTTCTCAGGTCCTTATCTGTGTTACTCATCCTAAACAATATTACCCATCTGAGAGAACCTCAATAGGACCCCGCTATGCTCTCGGTCTGACAGGTTCACCTCAAAATGGAAGTTGTAGGATCCTATATACATCCTCTAGTGTGACTATGATCTCTCCTAAGGGAAGATGGAAGGAACAAGCATCCTCATCCTACCTCTCTATCAAGGCTGATATCATGGATCAATGGAACCTCATGTATGGTAGGAATGCTACCTAGTACAGTCCCACATCTTAGAATAGTTGTATCTCATCTTGCTATAGCTCAGACAAGTTCTCTCTGATAGCTACTAAGCCTTCCAAAGGGGTTCTCTCAGAGACAGACAAGATCCTGTCAGCATAAACAAAGTCATATCAATACTCTATCATCAATAAACTACAATACCCACTTGACCAGGTCAAGGTCAACCTTGTTGGGTCAAGGTCAACCTTTTCAAGTCAAGGTCAACCTTTTTGGGTCAGGGTCAACCTTTTTGGGTCAGGGTTGACCTTATCCCCAGAAAGGATGAGACCTTCCCAGTTATGGTCGACCTTAAAGGGTTAAGGTTGACATAACTAGGTCAAGGTCAATATTTTTGGGTCAAGGTCAACCTTACCTATGAAAACATGAATTTTTAAATCATAAATATAAAAAAAAAATAACTTACCTCAGGAAGTGGCTATCCACTCTCTCAGGATTTCAATGCGGCTCGCTCAGAGTTCTTCTCTCTTCGGCATTCTTATTTTTTTCTAAACTCTACAAATGGTAAGAATGAGAAGGTAAGTGTTTTTTTCTCTTACTTATAGCTGCAAATTAGGGTTTAATTAGGGTTTTTTTTGAACTTACTTAGGTCTAATTCGAATTTCCCTTTATATGCATTTAGATAGACATTCACTCTTTTCATCATAACTTGAGTTTGGTAGCTCCATTTTTAGTGTCGTCAGTGGAATTGGAATCATGATTTAGATACCTAACACCTTGAATCATTTTAGGAAGTTTTGGAATCCTTATAACTAGTTTAGGAAAATAATTTTCAATAAATTTCATATCCAAAGTATAGGTCTAACCTTATCACCCTATTTCACCTTTTGGAATTAGTAAGCCAAAATAGGGGGCATAAGGGGCTCTATGCACTTCTCAAATTCATCCTAGTAAGTCATAGGTTCTCTATGGATTTTTATCAACCTTGTGTGCTTTAGGTTGTCGGCACTAATGGTTTCTTGCAGGATATCCACATTGAGGACTTGGCTATATCCTTTTTACTTTATGATGTTTTCTTACTTTAGCTTGCATATTCACGTAGTGTCATATCTAAGATAAAGTTGGGGATAAATGTATCATCTCAAAATGGAAGCACTTCCATTTTGGTAGGTTTAGCACCCTCATTTAGCACACTCTCATATTAGATTTGCATTTTAGGATGCATTTGCACTTAATTCTCCATTTCTAGGTGAAACTAGGGTTAGGATCCTATGGATCCTCCTTAATTTCCCACTCTATGTGGCTTTATTTTAAGTAGAACCTATGTATTGGCTCTCCTACTCTTCATCATACCTCCTTTATGGTCTCTATGCATCACCCCAAAAATCTGGTGTGTTTTCTTACCTTCCTAGGTCCTTGGCTGACCTGGGAATCTTGTAGATTTCTAAAGGTGACCTTCCTGAAACCTCAGGTAAGGGTTGAGGTTGATTCTGACCTAGGTTAGAATCAAGGTCAACCTTGACCTAGGTCAAGGTTGAGGTTGACTTTGACCTTTGTCAGGTGTTGGTCGCCGCTTTTAGATCCGAAGCTTATCGGGGTTCTAAACGTAAAAATAGGTCCCCAGGTCTGGATGCAGAAATGTTTTCTCTGATATGAGAATTTATAAATCCCCTCCTTGGTTGGTGATTGTAGTTGGATCATAATTCAAGGCAAAATTTGAATTTGGGTCCCTTGCATTTCCCTAGGAGGTCTATATTGATATCTTTATATAAACACTCTCTTTTGCCTTCATCTTTTCATGAAACGAAATCGTGAGATGACATGATGCAATTATGATTATGAAATGATGATGCAAGAATGAAAGAGGATGATATAGAAGGACAAGATATGATGATGCCTTAATACATACAAGAATTTTGTGGACAAGCTATTGTGGATCTTCCTTGGAGAAAGAAAGAGTTCTTCCTTGCTTCCTTCTTCTTGGATCTACCATTTTTGACATTCAAGCATTCAAAAGAGACTATCATGGGGTAGCAGCTATAGATTGTGAGTTTGGTAGGAATAATTTAGCCTTGGGGGCTTGGTATGATTTCTTTATCATATTCAAATCTATGCATTGCTTTCTCATTTTCAATTCATGTTAGGATTTTAATATGGAGGATTAAATATTGGTATTATACATTCAAAGCTCTTTCTAAGAGAAACACACACATACATTCTATTATATTTGGCTATTCATGGAGGTGGAAACCACCAAAATGGGGGTTTGACTAAGGCAAAACCCTATATAGCCACCCCAAAAACCCTTTTTTTAGATATTTGCAGGTGCTATTTTCGGAGTTGCAGGTCAGAATCAAACATTCTATTTTGAGTCAAAATCAACATTTTGTTCTGGGTCAGAATCAGAGGTTGATTCTGTCCTAGGTCAGAATCAGAAATTCTGGGTCAATGGTGACATTGACTTGAGGGTCATCAAAATTGGAATTGAGCCAGATCAAAAAAAGATATCTGGGTTTTGTTCATCTACACATTTCTATTCTAGATCTGGTTGCATATTTTCTAGAAACTCAACATAGGAATCAGAAAAAGGGTATTCCAAATCTGCTATAATGTGAGGTAGGTATTTTACTCCATTATTCTTTGCAAGTATTTCCAGCTTTACATTCCTTATCATAAAAATTAAATGTAAATGGTTGAATAATATGGAATACAATCTCTTTTACATGCAAATATCCATTCTTGAAACCCTATTTAAAAGACCATCCTAATTTACCCTTTACAATAATATAGCATTAATACCCACATTTTGCATGTTTAAAAGAGTTAAAATAGAGCAAATGTATTAGAGGTTGCATGCCACATAATAACTTAAAAGAGGATATAATTTTACAGTAAATTATGATGAAAATAAAGAACACAAACTATTAGAAACCATACCAAGGTTTCTAAAAGTTGGCATAAAAATGCCTCATCATTTTTCCCCCTACGAAGACTAGTGTCGGTCCTCAGGAATATTTACATTCCTAATGTAGGCAAGCATCCTCAGATCTCATTTGACAGTCTCCCCTCCACTTGAACTAGCTAGGTGATAATAAAAACCATTAGTACACTCCATTTTAATTTTTCAGATTTCTTCAAACTGCTCATTTATTTCATTATCTACATAGCTGTATAGTGGCCACAGGAGGATTGACAATTGAAAGGTTTGGGAAGCCACAATTCTTATCTTGCTTGTCTACCCAATTGTAGGTACCAATGGATGTGTTTCATGGCATCCCTGAAGTTGATAAGGCTATGAGGCTCAGACTTTTTTAATGCAAATGTTAATATGTTCCATCATTAAAGAAGGCCTTCTGCTACCCTCTATCTATCCTGCAGGCGAAGTCTTTCAAAGTTTTCATAAACCTGTTCTCTGTTTCACATAATTATTTTCCTGTGTTCTTTTTAATGGAACCCATAGGCTATCTCTATCCAATCATAATACATGCATTTGGGCTTTCCATTCTCATGACGATGGGGTAAAGTAATTAATAGTTCCTTTGCCTTGTATTTTCTTAGTTGTTCCTCATAGTTTATTTCATTCTGGGTCCATGACATTAATGGAGGAAAATGCATATCACCAATAAAAACCAAGGTATTCCAATCAACTTCTGAAGAAAAAACATAATTGTGTAACCAAAGTTTGCAAAGAATATTCCTAATAGAATCAGGGGCACTTTCATAAGCAGCCACAAATTCTTGTCCAGAAGCAATACTAGGATCAAAATCCTTAATTTGCATTAGCTTGAATAAGAGGAATTTATCTTGTAGACATAAAGCGTACACCCTTGGGGGTGGCCAACATTCCATAATTTGAGGAAATAATTCCCTAACTATATCTAATCTATGTTTCACATTTTTTACTTCTTGCTTTTGTCTATCTATTTCTCATTTTAATTCCTCTCTTTCTATTTGCCACATTGTCTTTTTGTACTAAAATTGATTATAATAATCAATTTTAAGAGTTTGAAAAGTTACCTTTTCTTAGTTTTTAGTTGGGCTCTACCCTTTTTCTTTCTTGTCTAAGTCCTTTCCATATTCCATCATTTGTCTAGTACCTTGCTTAGTGGTAGTACCAAAGGTATCGTCCTTCTAAATTTCATCCCGATGAAGAGGCGCAGTAGTACATTTTAATTGTTGTGTCTCCTCTGAATGCGTGGCCATAGGATCCTCCTCCATCTTCTCATGAAAGTTCTATAGTGGACTATGTTCTCATGACCCTTCAAATAATGGTTCCTTAATAGGAATCTCAGGAGTACTTTCATGACCAGCCTTTGTAGGTGTGTCTGATATCCCTGAGTGTCTTGTGTTCAAATGAACACTTCTTCTTGGTGGGGTCTCCATTAAAGCTGCATGTCTCTTCTAAGAGGATCTTTTCTTCTTGGTGAAGGTGGCTACATGAGTTATGTCAGAGGGAATATATGTGGAATTTGGATCCATAGGAGGAACATGGGTATTATATTGAACATACTCTATTGCCTTCTCTTTTCCTTTTTCTTTATGCAAAACAATCTATTTTATAACATGAACTTGGGAGGTCAGAGGAACCTTCATTTCAACTCCCCCCATTCTAGGGTTTGGATCACTAGATAACCTATTTTCCTGTTATTATCCTGAAGGAGAAGGGTTTTCACAAGAGGTTTTTGGCACTGAGGATGTAGCATTTTTTGGAGCAATGTTTTCCTCAGGGACATTCCCCTATTCTTCTTGAATTTCCTATTTGGGTGGTTCATCATGTAATTGTACATGTTGTGCCATAACAAATTCAAACCAGATCATGGGTGATGCATCTCGTAACAAAATTTCCATTAGGAGTTTAATTAATGCATGGTGGGTTATGACACTTTTCCATCCCTTCTTTACCTCTTCCGAACTCAAATTTAACAAAGAGTAAAGAAAATTTGGAACATTTTCCAGACAACCATGCCATAAATGGCTGAGCAATTTAAAATGAACTGTATGTAACTAGGAAAACTTCCCTTCATAGGTTAAATACCTGATGATATCAACTGCAAGTTGTAAGTATTCATCTGGAAGAGAAAGTCTTTGTGCTCCTTATTTTCTTGCTTTGAATCTTAGGTCTGTAGGAATAGTGAACTATGCTCGAGATGACCTTGTGTTGTGCCCATGTGAAAATTATTCGCCAATGGTGCAAAGCCCTAAAACTTTTGCAATCCTTGCTTCAGTAGCATAAAATCTCAAACCCTTAACATAATCTACTTCATTACTGATAGTTATGAGAAATTCTAATGATATTGCTTCATCATATCCGTTTAGTCAGACAGAATAAGTGAGCCACCCCACTCTATTAAAGGTCTGTACATTAGACTAGTCTTGTAATAAAGAAGAATGATCACATGGTTCATGTCTAATAGGAGGGCCTCCCATTCTATAGCTACAAAAAATCTCAATCCTAACAATGGCAACCTTGAGAAGACCAACCAGGTGATAATGCCAAATGCTTCTAAAAAATAAACTTACCGTCAAATGCTACTTCTTGTTCTAAATTTTGTCGTAGCTGGAATAAATTATTTTTTTGGGGTTTTTATAGAGTTCTTAGTAAGAATAAGTTTGAAAAATGGGGTTCAAAGCTTGGTTTTGAAAATAAATGCTGGCAAGAAAGGCTTGCATGCAGGGGTTGTCACATCAGTTTGGAAATATGGCTGCAGATTAATGAAAAAGTACAATGTGTTTAAAGAATAATGGTAGGAGAGATCAAGGTTCATTAATGATGGCACAATTTTAACAGATTGAACACTCCCTACAAAAAAGGTGGCATGTGTCCTCACATGCATGGGGTAAAATATGGTGACATTTGATGAAATGCTATATTAATTACAAGCTAATTGATGATAATGCAAAAATAAATAATGCTATTAAAACAATGAATGTGTATGCGTACTTGGGATCAAATAACCAATACATGTCCAAATCCGGAAAGATTTGATGATGTATGCTAAGAGAATGTGAGCTATGGAGTAATGATGATGTGGATGGATGAGTAAGGTGTAAGAGATAAATGTGGTGTGACATGAAATGGTCTTTTATTATAGAAGATAATGGTTTCCTTGGGAAAAGGAAACTTTATTATCAATGCATTGCATAGTTTTTAAAAATATAAATGTAGCAGAAGGATTTCCATTCAGCTGAAGGAGAGTCTTCAGTTTTTGGAGGTCCATTAGTGGTAGGAGGTCCAGTTGTAGAAGGAGAAATATCAAACTACCACATGAACATGGCCTTTGTGGCCGGTTTATGGTACAACCAAAGTTTGTGGCCATTTACTAGTAACTTGAAATGCATAGGGTTGATTGTAGACAACTAAACCGCACCATTAGCAAAAAAAATTTCTATCTTATAGGGGCCAAGCCAATGTGTAGTGAGCTTACCTTGTGTTTCATGAAACCTTGAATGATATAGGAGAGCCTAATCACTAGGAACAAATTGTCGGCTCTGAATGTGTGAATCATGCCACTTCTTTCTTTGTAACTACACTAACTCTGTTTGTTGTAGTGCTTCTTTTCTCATCTCATCTAGGTTATTGAGTTGCAGGAGCCTTTCTCATTGAGTTGTAGGAAGATCTAAGTTGAACTGTAATGTTGTATGTAGTGTCCTATGGTAAAAATCTATGGGCATCACAACATACTTTCCATACACCAATTCAAAAGGTGTGAATATGGTTTTTGTTTTCCATGTTGTTCTGTATAGCCAAACAAATTTTTTTAACCCTCTACTCTAATCCTTTCTATGTAGCTAGACTATCCTAGTCAAGATAACCTCAATTTCCCTATTATTGATCTATGCTTGACCATTTTCCTGGGGATGATACAGGCTAGACTTTCTATGGTGAATGTTGTATTTATTCATCAAGGTAGTGATCAAAGTTGAGGTAAATTGAGCACCCTAATTTGTGATTAGTTCTCTTAGTACACCATACCTTGTAAAGATCTCTTCGTACAAGAACTCAACAACTATGTTTTCTCTGGCATGTTTCATAGCTCAGACCTCCACCTACTTAGTCACATAATCAATGCAAACTGGAATATACAAGTTGTCATTGGATGGTTGGTTAATGGGTCCCAAAAAATCAAATCCCCATTTATCAAAAGGAGTAACTACCACTTGAGGTAAAATAGGCATTTTTTTAGACCTTGTTGGCCTACCCATCCACTGACATCTATCACACTTTTGAGTATAGTTGGTTGCATCCTTATGCAAGGTCAAGCAATAGTAGCCAGTAGTTAGCACCTTTATTGTTTTTTTTTGGCTACAAAATGTCTGCCACAGGGTTCATCATGGTAGGCATGTAGGATGTCATAGGTCTCATCCTCTCTAACACATCTTCTCAAAATCTGATCAGGTCTGGTATAGAATAGACACTTGGCCATCCAAGAAAATTTGAAAGTACTTTTTATTAAAAACCTTTTTTCTTTGGGTGAGAAGTGTGGAGATACCTTTCGAGAGACTAAGTAGTTGGAAATGCCAACATACTAGGGGGTATTGGCTGAAATAGAGAATAGGTGATCATTAGGAAAGTTTCCATCAATGATGTGAGGATCATCTACATTCTGCAACTATGAGAGGAAGTCAACAACTACATTGGACTTTCCTATTTTATCCACTATTGTGATATCAAATTATTGAAGTAAAAGGAGCCATCTGGCTAACCTCCCTATGATAGAAGGCTTGTTAGCCAAATATTTTATGGCTACAAGATTAGTGTGCACAAATATTTGGTAACCAGTGATGTAGTGACAAAACTTGTTGAGAGCATAGATGACAACCAAAAGTTCCTTCTCAGTGATTGTGTAGTTCAACTCAGGTACCTATAGATTCTTGCTGATGAAATAGATGACATGTTTAACATTACCTTCTTTCTTCCCTAAGAAAACTCCTACAACATGATCAAATGCATCAGTAGAATATGGAATGACAATGCCTAATTAGGACCCCTTATGATGGGTGCTTGAGTAAGAACAAACTTTAGTTGTAGGAAGGACTCGACACAAGCTATTGTCCATTAAAATTCAAAATCCTTGGTGAGAAAAAATACATGGGGATTTCCATTTTACTCAAGTCTTTAATAAACTATCTGTAGTAGCCAACATGTCCTAAAAAACTTTGGACATCCTTTTTTTTTTGTTGGCATGGGCAGATTCATTATGACCTCAATCTTAGCAGGGTCTACCTGAATTCCATTAGCAAAGATATAATGACCCAACGCAACCCCCTCTTGCATCATCAAGAAGAAATTTTTACTCTTCAGGGATAGATTGCGTTCCTCACACCTTGTAATAAATTTTCCCAAGTTGGCTAATGCTTCCTCATAGGTTTCACCATTTGTGGTGAATTCATCCATATAGATTTCCATATAGTCATGAGAGATATCATAAAAAATACTGGTAGCTTCCTGTTGAAATGTTACTAGAGCATTATAGATATTGAAAGGTAAGAATGAGTAGGAAAATTTTCCCCATGGGCAGGTGAATGTGGTCTTTTCTTGGTCTTTAGGAAGAATCTTGATCTAATTGTATCTACTGTACCCATCTAGGAAAGACAAATGTCATTTTACCGCTAAGGATTCTAAGACCTGGTCAATGAATGGGAGAGGGAAATGGTATTTTTTAATTGCATTGTTGAGCTCTCTATAGTCAACACATATTCTCCATTTTCCTCCTTTTTTGGGAACTATTACCAATGGGGAGACCCACTAACTGTCTGAGATATGATAAATGAAACCAACATTAAGTAGTTTTTGCAATTTGGTCTTCACTATTTCTCTTAATGCAGGGTTGAAACACCTTTGAAACTACCTAAAAAGGGGTTTTTCCTCTTTCAGGTATATCTACAAATACACAATTTGGGGTCCAAGCCTTTCATATCTGCATAGTCCCATGCAAAAGCTACAGTATGGTCTTGCAGTAGTTTAGCCAAAGATGTTTACTATTGGGGGTAAGCTTACTATTAATGTTCACGCAGTGACTAGGAGAGAATTATAGCTATTTGGTTAGTTCCACCATAGAAGCATTTGTTAATGAGGGTACTTGGTTCTCATGAGGTAGAAATTGGTTGTAGAGCTGTATGGATACAAGAGATGGAGACAATTTACAATCAGGTTACAAAGGCTGCAGGAAGCAGTCATTAAAGAATGAACAGTCCATGGGATATGAACTTAGGCCATGCTAGTTTTGTAGAATGTTTGTGATTACTATGTCTTCTTCTTGAAGCCATAGGAAAGGGTCCCTTTTTAACATCATTAATTAGGTTACTGATTTGACTACCTCATCCTCTTTTCCTATATCTAGCCAGATTGGTGAAGCTAACTCCATTTGTGGTTGGGCAGGTGGATACAAGGCTAATGTCTTGGTATGATGACCATTAGAGATGGTCATATTTCCTGAGAGACAACCTAAATATGCATCAGTAGTGGCTAACTAGGGCTGGCCAAGAATGATAGGGTATCCTCCCAGTGTAGATTTTGGTAAAAGTATCATAAAGTCAATAGGATAGGATCAGGATTCGAGGTCTACAACTATATCTTCTACCATCTTATAACATTTTACTGTGGAACTATCTATAAGCTACAAGATAGTGGGTGTAGTCCTTAGGTTGGTGATGTTAAGTTGTTTCATGATGTCCCCGGTCATTACATTTATAGTAGCTCCTAAATCTATCAAAGAATTTTTAATGGTCATCCCATTGATTGTAACCTCAACAACTGGGCTACCTGGGTTAGAATATTTTGGGACAGCTAGTTTGTCGAGCATTATACCTACAAGTTTCCCCAAGACATGAACATTCTGGGGATCCTTTCGCTTTCAACCTGGATTTTTAAAAAAGGCCTCTTTGATAGCCTTTCCATAAATTGTGACATGCTTGATTTCTTGAAACAACTATATTTGAACACTAATGTTCTTGAGTTGGTCAAGGATGTCGAAGGATACTTCTTCAATATGCTTAGAATTTTCATTCTATAGCCTTTGTGGAAAGGGAGGGGGATCTTCCTAAAATTTATCTGGTATAAAAGTTGGGCCTATTGGAGTAGTATATGACTTTGCCTAAGGACTTGACTCTTCTGAGGGTACTTCGGTGATAATAAGAGGAGTAGGTAGAGTAGTGCCAGACCGTAAATGGATGTCATCGATGGTTATAGTATAGGAAGGATATTGGTTTTGGCCAGCAGCATCAGCTTTTTGCTGAGGTGTTGGAGTCCTTTTATTAATTAGGATTTGGTTGCGGTTAGGTAGGAAGTTGGGTAGGCCTAGGATATGTAGCAGTAGCTACAAGATGTGGAAAAAGTTCTTGATGTTGTGATTGTAGAGGTGGCTGTAGAAATCCTTGTGGCTGGTTGGGCCATTGTTGACCTCCTCACCATTGTTGATTTTGTTGCCAATTACCCTGCGGTTGCTGCCATGCCCCTTGGGATTGTTTCCAATTCCCTTGTGGATTTTTCCATTGAGGATTGGGATAATTTTTCCGTTGAAGTTGTGAATTATTCCAGAGAGAGTATTAAGAATTCATAGGAGGTTGCCATTGATTATTTTAAAATGGACCACTAAATGTAAGAGGGTCTTGGGGCATACCTTTTCATTGGGCCCATGGTCTTCATTGAGAAACATAGAATACTTGGTATCCCTCACCGTCAAATTTCTTGAAATCAGTGGCCAACTGGGTAGTCTCCAAATTATCCATCTTTTTGCACCAACAATATCTCTTCTTCTATCTACAATGGGGGGAAAATTCAGCTAGAATAACCTTTGCCTCATCATACATTTTATTTTCCTACATAGTATCCAATTGGGTAGCCATATTATTGATAATACCCCGATTGAAGTTAAGCATAAGATGAGTTATTTATATCTAAGAGGCTCTAGCTCCATGAGTTTTTATTGCAGTAGACCTATACCCTATGCCTTTATTAGCAGAAGCTCTAGTTTATTTGAGGAATATTATTTTGATATCATTCCATCTAGATTGGGTAATATCACCCCCTACCATCACGTCCGATACTTCGGTGCACACCTCATTAATACCTCTTAGAAAGAGTAACTTTTGAGATTCTTCGTTGAGCTGATGTTGGGTATTTTTATGGAGACTGAACAAAAATCTTGACACATAATCTTCCAGGATTTCATTCTCCTTCTGTTTCATCTTAAATATATCGTTCCCCATCATATCATTTCCTCTATAGTACTCCTTATACTTCATCAAGAAAGCACTCTTCCCGTCATACCAATCATGGAATACATCCTTTCCTAGGCCCATAAACCATCTCGATGTAGAATATTTCAGAGTTGCAGGAAAACATTTGAGCCTATGGGGATCTATGGTATAGTCATAACTACAACAAACGATATCAAACTCGAAGAGAAAGGTGTTTGGGTCCTCTATCGCAAGTCCATAGAACTTAGGAAGGGACAAAGATGGAATGTTCCTGAGGTTATTATTATCACGCTGATTGGTGATGGGGAATGGAAAAGTAGGAGGGTTCGCCATAGTGGCTGAACCTTGAGGTTGAGCTTGAGGCTGATAAATGACTAGAAGTAATGGATTCTCTTCTTGAAGCTTTGGGTATTGGATTCTTAGATTTTCCAAGGCTTCAGCAAAAGGATTAAACTTGGGTTGTTCTCTAGGATTGTAAAATCCCAATGGGTCACCTTCTAAAGACAATGATGATGATGATGATGATGATGATGATGATGATGATGATGATGAAACATGAAGGTTTACAATAGCATCCATGAACTGACCCTCCTCATCATCATCTTCTTCTTCTAGTACAAAGATTTCTCCTAATTGGTTATTGGGATGATTTGGCAGGTACCTTATGAAGACGATGATGATGATGATGATGAAACAAGAAGGTTTACAATAGCATCCATGAACTGAGCATCCTCTTCTTCTTCTTCCAGTACAAAGATTTCTCCTAATTGGTTATTGCAGTGATTTGGCAAGTACCTTCCTAGAGCATCTCTTCTTCTTCTAAGCATGCAGATGAATCAAAATTTGTGGTAATGGGATAAAAAAATTTGGTGGTGAACTCTAATTTACTCAAAGTAGGCAAAATGGAATCATAATTCTTGAATAAAATTCTACAAATAACTGAGTTCAACACTTGGTTTGACACTGTCCCTCGCAACAATGCCAAAAATGATCAGTTCTATAAAGGAATAAAAAACTAGGCTTTCACCAAGACTCAGGGATTGGGCATCCTACTGAGCAGCTATCTTCCTTATAAAAACTCATTTAATTTATCAACCTAGGGATGTAGTACTTAAAATGGGTCAACAAGATGTATACACCAAGGATTTGCTTAGACCACGCTATGGTTGCAGGAAACAAATTTCTTGGAAAGGATTGCTAGTCTATGGCTGTAGGAAATAAATTCTAGAAAGAAAATGGAGAAGTAAAGATTCTGAAGGAATGTAGAGGATTGAAAACAAAAATGCAATGTTTCAATAGTTCTTCCACTTTGGCTGTAGGAAGCAACAACTTATCTTGTGGCTTTGGATGTAGGAACAATGTAACACCAGAGTTAAGATAAAAAGATGCAGGAAAAGAAACTACATGAAATGATTCTAACTAACATGGATTACTCACCAAGTGGGCCCCCTTGGATGAGTATCCAAAACTCAATTACACAGAACTAGATCTCAAGACTTCATTTATCACTGATTGAAAAACATAGTATAGAGATTCATGTAAGCTATAAAAATAATATAATGAAACTATATTTCTAATAATTGATAATGCCCTCCTTGTCATGTAGGAGTGGGGCTTTATTTAAAGAAAAAAATCTAACAACTTAACTACTCACGCTATAAAATAGGCGGAGTCATTATTGAAAAGCTAGAAACTAGAAAGTGGAAAATAGAAGATATCCATAAAGAAGGAAAGACCTATCACGATAGAGGAAGAAAAGATCTAGCTTCCCACTTATTACTAGATTTATTCAAGGAAATTCATAACTCCTCAACTTGGTCCACACCCAATTTCTTCCACCTTGATCCTACCAGAACCGCCACTTGAGTCATATTAACTTCTCCATTGGTCGAGTCTGTTGCAGAAATGGGTCAGGGTATCTAGTGCATGGGCAAGCTCATCTGGTCAATCCTTCACTCACTAATTATGCTCTACACTTTAAATTTTAGAATCAAGACATCCAAGGTAATGCTACACCAAACATGCATACATCCATTCATGTTAAAAAAATAACTACTCATAAGAAAATAACCATAAATTTAGCATAAGTAATAGAAAATTAATATCCATGTTTTGCATGTTTAAAATTGATAAACCAAAGTGTATGTATTAGTGGCTGCATGCCACATAATAACATAAAAGAGCATATAATTTTAGAGTAAAGTATGATGAAAATAAAGAACATGAACTATTAGAAACTATCCCAAGGTTTCTAAAATATGGTATAAAAATGCCTCATCACTAGGTTTCTCCACCTTTTGGTGTTCGATCTCCTTTATAATGATTGATCTCTTTGTATTTCATTCATTCCCTCCTTGAAAATATATTTTGTCTTTCAGATCATTCTGAGTTTTGTCTCCAAGCTTTTCTTTTGTAACAGGTTATTTTGCATGCAGTAGATCTTGGTGGTTGAATTCTATGAATTATAACATGGTATTAGAGCCTTGCTGTTGCAACCCATTCTTGAGTTTTTGAAGTTTTTGGAGCTCTGAGGGTTTCAAGTTTTTTCAGCAATTGTTGGGTGGATTTAAAGGGAATTTTTTTGGAGCACTTTGAGCACAAATTGACCTCATGGTTGAGCTCAAAAGGCCCCAAAACCTTCATTATTATATAAGGAACATCCAATTTGGACATAGTTGAAATTTGGGCCCTCTTTTTGCATGCACGACCTTGGCACACTTTTCAAGGCAAAAATGCCTCAGTTTTCACACCACCTTGGTTTCTATGTTGCCTTGAAATTCATGCCACCATTTTTTGTGAATTTTTTTTTTGCATGGCAATTTGTGTTTCTTGGTTCTCTTCTTGTTTTGGAGCAGTCTTCTATGTTTTTCTCATAACTTGAGAAAATAGAGGCTATTTTTTCGAACAAGATAGCATCAGAAAGTTGCTTCCAAGACAAATAATTTGGCAGGGGTTTAATTTTGATATTTTTCTATTTTACCACCTTTTTTTCTAGTCAAATAGAGCTCTTCTTTTCAGTGCTTCCAGGCTTCTAGAATGAGCATACAGACTCTGTTTCTTACTCATGAACAAGAGTCAAAAAGATTTTGATGAGCTCTCTTCAAATTTGAGACTCTTTTTATAGAGAAATTATTTAGGTATTTTCCCTTTCATTTTGAAACATTTATTACACTATCTCTCCTTATCAATGATAGATTTAGCTTCATTTGAGCTTCTCAATCCTCATAATTTAAATGTATGGAAATCTTGTATGACTAGAATTCTCCAATCATGAGGGTTATGGTCTTTCTCAGACACCATATAGCCATTCTTGACTTGTCCTTTCAAGGTCACACAACACAATAATATGGATGAGGCCATGGGTGTGCTTTCTCTACATGTTTTAGATAGTTTTCTCTTCCATATTGATGGGTGTGATACCCTTCTTGATATATGCGAGAAGTTTCAAACTCTATTTGGCATAATCAATGAGTTTATGGCAATTCAGATTGAGACAAAATTGACAGCTTTAGGTCCTTAGACATTTGCTTCTATTTAGGATTTCTTGGCAAAATTCAAATCTATCAGATCTATCTTGCATGGGTGTGGGAAGAATAAGAGAGATACAAAGTGCATTTACTTGATTCTTTCTAAGCTTCATGGTCCCTTTCAAATATTTTCTTCTACCTTCCATTCCACCATGGATGCTTTGGGTCCATGATTTACCATGCCTAAATTTGATATAGTCTGTGATCATTTGACTTGTGAGAAGGCAAAACTATCTCAACTTGATTCTTTCACAAGATCACAGAACCATGCATTGGTAGCTCACCCATCTTCAGAGAAGCTAGAGTAGAAACAAATATCTACAATCACAGAGTCTAGGAAGGATTATAGTCCTCAACACTCATTTGGCCACCTCCTCCTAATGGGGGGGAAATTGAAGACATAAAGACCTCAGTGTTCTTATTTTAAAAGTCCCAATCATGATGAGCGTCATTGTTATGAGAAGGAGATAGATGGATATGCAAAACAAATTTATAATTTGCAAGCTCTTCTTCATAAGATCAACATTTATATTCCTTATTCTCCTTCTCACAGGTCTTCTTCATCATCACCATTCCATCCAAATGGATAGGACAATGGAAAGGGTCATGCATTATGTGAAACCACTATTCCACACTCTTCTTTTTAAAATTAATCTTTCCTTGGCTGAAAATATATAATTAAAGGATAAACCAATGTATCCTTATTTGTATTTTTTCTCTAGTCCAAGTAGGAGGACATGTCACTGTTAGTAATAACTGAGAGGGGGGGGGTGAATTAGTGGCCTCAAATTATCCAATTTAAACTTTAATCCACCAATCAATACTTCTCAAATTATTAAGTCCCAACAATATGCATGCCTTTGAAATACTTGAAATAAATAACTGTCTGTCGGTTTACCTTGTCTGTCCTTATTCTTCTTGATAACCGATAAGCAGTAAACTATATTTACCAATACTCAATAAATATGAAGAGTATACCAGTCAATCCATAAATGCATATGTGAAATTTAAAACACTAAAGTAATAAATCATACACACATAACACAAGTATTTTAACGTGGAAACCCTATTAAGGGAAAAACCACTAGGATCGGTAGCCCAAATTTTCACTCTTCTGAAGTGAGCCCTATTAGGAGCCAACCCTGTTAAAGGTTACAAACACACTGTTAAGTGAAACCTTGTTAGATGATTTTCAATACATAGGTTGTCACTAAGTATCTTGCATCTACACAACCATCCTTGAATCAGTCTCATGACTGTCAATAGGCTTATGCAAATCTTACTATCGTCCTTGAATCATCCTCCTTCTTAGACTGTCAATAGGGTTTAGGTAAGACTGGTGCTACTATCATGAGTTAACCTTTTGGTAATCTATTAGGATATACCTCTATTACAAAATACTATTAAGTCCTACTTTGTTAAGAGACTTTATGCTTCAATGGTTAAACTGAAACAAAATGACCTGTTTCTAATGCAACTGAATTGCAGATTTTCAGATCTATTTACTTAAAATATATTTTTGATCAATGTAACACTACAATTCCTTTGTACTTAACTCTTTCTGCTTTGTGATGATGTGCTTCTTTATTCGTCAGTGTCTGCAGAATTCTTTAGCTCTCCCTCAGCTTGATTGATTAGGACTCATGAAGTTCATCCTTCATTAGTTTCTCTTCAGCATCTTCTCTCAGTTCACTTCCCCATGTATCTGATTGCTTATTGACCACCACCAGGAATGAATTATGCTTGTCTCTTAAATAGACATGATTTTCCTTAATTCTAGGTTCTCAATTCTTGATTCTTGGCATGAAAAACAATGTAGCCAAATTGATTTATGGCTTTAACTCCTGATTTATCTCGTAGTTATCTTCTTGCCAACTATACAAATCAATTACTTAACAGTGGTTGAATAAAGAAAATAAAAAAACCATTTAAGTCTATCCTTTAGCTCTGCTAGCTAGATATTTTGTCATTTTTTGATCTCTCTATTCTGTCAGTTAATTCTGTAGTTCGTCGTCAGTGACAACTGCTAGTTTCGTCAGTGCAGCTTCAGTTAGCTTCAGGATCTCCATCTGTCGGGAATCATTGGATCTTTCTCATTGGGCAACACTATCTTCTACTCATTGGGCATCACTATTTTTAGCTTTATCAGGCAACACTATCTTTTGCTCATTGGGCATCACGGTGACTTTATCTCTGTCTTTACTAATGGTGTGCACTCCACCGGTGTAGTTTGTCACTTGGTGAATACTTGAATTTTATGCATTGCTGAAAGCATAACCTCTATTTCATTGATTTTCTAAAGTCTTTGGCATGACCATACAGATCATATCAAGTTGACATCAATAACAATACAAACCATTAACTGATTTAATGTCTTGCATCATCTTCAACTTAATATAGTCAAACATTTAATCAGTTACATATCATCACTCTCTCCCTTTGGCATTGATGGCAACATGCTATATTATCATACTATACTATTTCTAATACAATATGAAATATAATTGTTCAGATTTATCAAATTACCAAATAGTTTGTTTTGATAACCGATAAAATGTCTGATCGCCGGTAAGCTTTGTATAAGCTTAGATTTGTTTCTTGCAGCTTTTCTATTTCTTTTGATGTGTTGTGACTTGTATATGCAAATAATCTCCATTTGGATATGATCTCTCCCTTTTTGGATTAATATGATAATGAATAGATTCTGATGATAATATGATATGGACATATACATTCTCTCCCTTTGACAACAATGCCAAACAAATATTACAAATATCTAACACTTTGTCAATCTATTTCTTCTTTCCATAATATCTTCCTTGAATTTTCCTTATCCATTATCAATATAACAATCTTCTCTAGTGCTTCATTATGATATATACCTTGTAGTATATAAATGTAGCGTTGAAGTTCAGCTTCTGCTTGCATCAATCATGATTGATATTCTGATAATATATGGTTGATGTAGCCTTCAGTCCTTTTACTGACCGGTAGACATGGGTTTGACCCCTAGTCTCTTTCTCAGGTACTCAAATGTATCTTTGGGTAGTGGCTTGGTGAAGATATCAGCCAATTGTGTTTTTTGATTGCACATATTCAAGTATCACCTCCTTTTCTTGAACTTGTTCTCTCAAATAATGATACTTGATGGCAATGTGTTTAGTCTTTGCATGCATGACTGGATTCTTGGCAATATTTATTGCACTGGTGTTATCACAATAGATAACCACTCATTCTTTGATTTTCATATGCATCCCTTCCAACAAATATTTGATCCATGCAATATTGAGTAGTTTGCAGCAGCAACAACATATTCTGCTTCTGTAGTAGACTGAGAGATGCATCCTTGTTTTTATCTAATCCATGTGACAAGTCTATCACCCATAAAGAATGCTCCTCCAGTTGTGCTCTTCCGTTCATCAAGATTTCTAGCCCAATCAACGTCGGTAAACACTTTCAATTCAAATTTTCCTTCTCTTCTATACCATAAGCCAAATTCCTCAGTATTCTTCAGATATCTTAGAATTCTTTTCACAATAGTTATATGTGATTCCCTGGGGTTAGCAGAAAATCTAGCAACAATTTCTACTGCATGTGCAATATCTTGTCTAGTGTGTACAACATACATGAGTTTTCCTATCATAGATCTATATAGAGTCTGATTTACCTCTATTGTCTTGTCTTCCTTTGTTAATTTGCATCCAGTAGCCATCAGTGTTCAAACAGGTTTGGAATCTTCCATCTTGAATATTTTTAGAACTTCTTTGATGTATTTGGACTGAGTAATGAAAATGCCTTCACTTTGTTGAATGATCTGTAGACCAAGAAAAAACTTGATCTCTCCAAACATAGACATCTCAAATTCCTTTCTCATTTCATTAGCAAATGATTTTCATTGCATATCATTGCCTCCAAATATGATGTCATCAATAAATATTTTAGTAACCAAAGTGTTAGCATTAGTATCTTCTTTCAAATAAAGATTACTATTTTCACTAGTCCTTATGAATCCAATACTTATTAGATAGGAATGAAGTCATTCATACCAGGCTCTGGGAGCTTGTTTTAATCCA
>MU225623.1:3431670-3494363 GCA_018584345.1 Thuja plicata | reverse complement strand
CTAAGTATTGAGTAATATCATTGCCAATACCTGATAAGTGAAGCTTTATCCTACTTTTCCATGAAGCAAAGTTGTCCTTGTTCAACTTGGGCACATCTCGTCTATTCATCTTGTGATCTTTCACTTAAGTCTTGAAACCTTCCTTCTAAGCACACAAGCTCTGATACCAATTGTTAGTAATAACTGAGAGGGGGGGGTGAATTAGTGGCCTCAAATTATCCCATTTAAACTTTAATCCACCAATCAATAGTTCTCAAATTATTAAGTCCCAACAAGATGCATGCCTTTGAAATACTTGAAATAAATAACTGTCTGTCAGTTTACCTTGTCTGTCCTTATTCTTCTTGATAACCGATAAGCAGTAAATTGTATTTACTGATACTCGGTAAATATGCAGAGTATACCAGTAAATCCATAAATGTATATGTGAAATGTAAAACACTAAAGTAATAAATCATACACACATAACACAAGGATTTTAACATGGAAACCCTATTAAGGAAAAAACCACTAGGACCGGTACCCCAAATTTTAACTCTTCTAAAGTGAGCCTTGTTAAGAGCCAACCCTGTTAAAGGTTACAAACACACTATTAAGTGCGACCTTGTTAGAGGATTTTCAATACATAGGTTGTCACTAAGTATCTGGTACCTACGCTACCATCCTTGAATCAGTCTCATGACTGTCAATAGGCTTTATGCAAATCTTACTACTATCCTTGAATCAACCTCCTTCTTAGACTGTCAATAGGCTTTAGGTAAGATCGATGCTACTATCATGAGTCAACCTTCTATTAATCTGTTAGGATATACCTCTATTACAAAAGACTATTAATTCCTGCTCTGTTAAGAGACTTTATGCTTCAATGGTTAAACTGAAACAAAATGACCTCTTTCTAATGCAACTGAATTGCATATTTTCAGATCTGTTTACTTACAATATCTTTCTGATCAATGTAACACTACAATTCCTTTGTACTTAACTCTTTCTGCTCTGTGATGCTGTGCTTCTCTGTTCGTCAATGTCTACAAAATTTTTTAGCTCTCCCTCAGCTTGATTGATCAGGACTGCATGAAGTTCATCCTTCATTAGTTTCTCTTTAGCATCTTCTCTCAGTTCACTCCCCTGTGTATCTAATTGCTTATTGACCACCACCAGGAATGAATTATGCTTGTCTCTTAAATAGAAATAATTTTCCTTAATTCTAGGTTCTTGATTCTTGATTCTTGGCTTGAAAAAAAATCCATCCAAATTGATTTATGGCTTTAACTCCTCATTTATCTCGTAGTTATCTTCTTGCCAACTGTACAAATCAATTACTTAATGGTGGTTGAATAAAGAAAATAAAACAACCAGTTAATTCTATCCTTTAGCTCTTCTAGCTAGATATTTTTTCATTTTATGATCTCTGTTCTGTTGGTTAATTTTTTAGTTCATCGTCAGTGACAACTGCTAGTTCCATCGATGCAGCTTCAGTTAGCTTTAGGATCTCCATCTATCGGGCATCATTGGATCTTGCTCATCGAGCAACACTATCTTCTGCTTGTCGGGCATCACTATTTTTAGCTTCGTTGGGCAACTCTATCTTTTGCTCATCGGGCATCACTGTGACTTTATCCCTGTCTTTACCGATGGTGTGCACTCCACCGATGTAGTTTGTGACTTGGTGAATACTTGAATTTTATGCATTGCTGAAAGCATAACCTATATTTTATTGATTCTCTGAAGTCTTTGGCATGACCATATAGATGATATCAAGTTGACATCAATGACAATACAAACCATTAACTAATTTAATATCTTGCATCATCCTCAACTTAATATAGTCAAACATTCAATCAGTTACATGTCATGAGTCACTATTTTGTATTTCCTTTAATAAGGAAAAAAAATATTACTCCTTAAGAGGAATCTCACATTTTTCACACACAATATGAATTTGGCATTCATAGGAGAAGGAAGTTACATGCAAACTCCCCCACTCATCTCTACTTAAGAGATGCCTCTCACACACGTGCTCTAATAATCTTCTCCTCTCTCATTTCTTCTCTCAATCTCTCCTTTCTCTCATTATTGTATTAAGCTTATTGCTCTCATTCTTTAGGCTTTGTGCCATATTCTTATTATTCACAAAGGGGTTTTTCTTTTCTTTTCCCCTTACAAAAATCTCTTGGATCTTTGTTGGGATTCTTGGAGTATTCTCATGTTCTTGGTGATTGATCTTGAAAACTTTATCTAACATTTGGTTTATGGTAAATTCCTTCTTGCACTTCATTTTCTTGGATTATTTCATGATCTTATTTTCATTCTTTTGATAATTCTAACATGGTATCCGAGCTATTTAATCCTTGTTTAAGTGTTTTGTAGGAAGGTGTCATTCAAACGAGCAATCTCTTCTTGTTGATCTAATATTTGTTGCAGGTTTGACCTCATTGTTTTTTTTGCAAATCTAACTTTTTTGCAATCTAATCTCTTAGTTCTGGATGGCTTGTAGCCAGATCTAAGCTCTACTCATCTCATTTCAAGTTTTATTTAAATCTAACATACCCTCTATCGGGCAAACCAAAAGGGATTTACAGTTAGCCTATTCTTTATTTCATCTTTAAATCTATACTATAATCTATTTCTAACATTTCTTGCAAGATTTTAAATGATTGTTCATTCCTCTCATATTGCTTATATTTCTCATATCTAACATTTTTTTGGAAAATAATCTTCTCTTCTTTCTCACTTCTCCTCACATTATCATCTTTCTCTCAATATTGTATTGAGATCATTGCTCTCATTCTTTAGGCCTTGTGCCATAATCATATTCTTCACAAGGGTTTTTTCTTGTTTTTCCCCTTTCAAATCCTTGTGTTCTTATCTTGGTTCTTGAAGCATTTTGGTGATCTCTTGGCTTGATTCTTTGAAGCAATTCCTCTCTATCTCTCTTGGTGAGCTTGGTAAATTCCTTTCATGTACCATGTGTTCCATTTTTGTCCTCTAACCTTCTCTCTATCTATAATATTACTCATAGCAGGACAGGGAAGAAAATTGAGTTTACTCTAGATTAAATACACATTAGAGTAGGTGAGAGAAGAAATATTGTTGCAACAGGGGTAGTTGATCATTCTTCCCACTTGTACTCCTCTCATTTTGGTCCACCATCTCCATTGTCATAGAATATCTCTCCTTTTTCATGAGAGCCTATTGAGGTGAAGTTGGGTCACTTGAACTTATGTGTAGTTCCTAAGATCAGTGTTATGACTTCTACACCTCCACCTCATATTGAGTTTACATTTGTTCATCAGGATTCCTCTTCATATTTTCTAGACATTATCACTCCATGGATCGAGCCACCTACTGCAGTTGTTGATGACATATTAGAGGATATTCATCTCCTCTTAGGTGATAGATTCATCACATCTATTGTCCCACCTTCATTGGAGATTCCATTACAGGAGTCTCATACGTTCTCTTTTGAGCATCAGCTAGGCCTTCTTGATTTTCCTCACATTCATGGGTTTCCTATTATTTGTCCAACACCTTTATTTCTTCTACAGTGGATCCACATTGGTTCGATCGTTGAAACAAGAGTTCTATCATTCAGGGGGGCTTTGGATTCTCGATCCTCTCATGAGGGGGTTGGTTGTACTTATGGTTTTGGGAGAGTCTCTTGATCCATTTATTTTATGTATGCTTTTTTCATCTCTTTTTGGAGTAGATTTTTTTCCCATGTGAATCTCTATTTCTCTACTTTACAGAGATTTGGTTGTGATTGGGTACCTGATCAGGCCTTTTTTCTAGTCCCAAATTTCCTTCTTTTAGTAGTTGTTTCTAGGTTTTAGCTTCTCCCTAAGTTTATCTTAAGGGGGTGTTAGAGTAATAAGTTAATTCTCTTATTAATTTAATCATTTGATTTAATTATTAAAGTCACTTATTTTCTCTAGTTTACTTAAGCTAAACTTTAGGCATGTTATAATTAATTATTCATGCAACCTAGGTTTCTCCACCTTTTGGTGTTTGATCTCCTTTATAAGGATTGATATCTTTGTATTTCATTTATTCCCTCTCTGAATGAAAATTTTGTCTTTCAGATCATTCTGAGTTTTGTCTCTAAGCTTTGCTTTTGTAATAGTTTATTATACATGCAGTGGATCTTGGTGGTTGAATTCTATGAATTATAACAAAATCCACCTTAAACGATTGCATTGATCCCAAATATACCAACTCATCATTTCCATAACCTCTATTCCACATTATCATATCACCAAAAATCATCAGACTTAATATATTACTCACTGATACAGGATCTACCAACTATTTCTCTTTTGGCAAGTGGGCTGATGAGTATATCATAATGGTTCTCATTTATGGAAACACTTCTTATTGTCATGTTTTCTTGGAGCACAATCCAATTTTGGATATTCTGTTTGGAAAAATGACTAAGTCTAGGAAGTAGTTGACTGAGTACAGTTGTACAATTTTTCCTAGTGAGCATATTATGTGACAAACTAAGTCATGCAAGCTTAGAGGAATGCATTAAGGGATGAAGTAGAGCTTCAGTTAAGGCCTCTTGCATTTTGGAGTTGACTAAATAAAGTTACAACTTGATATGGTTATGCGAAGATAATGCAACAACGTAACAATGTAGATGAGTGGTCGCGATGTTTAAGGGAGCAACATGTAGAATCCATAAGTGCTACATTGGATTTGGTTTGGTTCATATCCTATCTTTGTTGATGTATGATAACCAATTATGTATTTTCTATTTGATTATGTGTTGGACACATTTTGTGATTAATTTTTGAGCCAACTAGAAAGGTTATGTGATCGAGTATATATGTGGAAATTTTTTGAAATACGAAGATGTGTGGAATAGATTGATGTATTATGATGTCAGAATCATATGGAGGATGTTGCGAGCTACAAATGGGATGTATTAAGCATACCAGATTCTTCTGCAGTTCACATTTTGATAAATTTTTGTAAATACAACTTTGCATTGTAAGAGTAGTGAGCTCCTTGTTTTACCCCTAACAGGGTTTCTATCCTTTAATAGGGATTTGTGCTAAATGTAACAATCAGCTCTTAGTAGGACTAGGTCTTGTAACAAGGACACTATACTCTTAGTGAATTATTTGTGGGTATCATCCCCACCAAGGTTTTTCCTTGGCTAGGGTTTCCTCATTAACAAATCATGGTTTTAGGAGTTGTTTACTTTATGTGTATATTCTTATTTTAGTTATTGCATGATTAAGTTTGATAATAAAGTGCTATAATACTGATTGACCCCCATCTCAGTATTACTTAATCCAAACATTTGGTATCATAGCTTCAGTCCCTTGGAGAGAAAGCCAAACAACTTGAGGGAGATCTAGATGGATTCAAGTAGTTTAGAAGAAAATTTTGAAGAAACACTTGAAGACCTTGATAAGGCAAAAGATGATAATGCTGAATTGTAATTCAAATTGAGAAGAGTTGAGGGGTTCATAAAGAATCTTAAGGAAGAACTTGAAATTTCCAGGAATCAAAGGGAAGATCTTATGGAAAATATACAAGAGGAATCTAAAAATGATTCATTTGACCATATTAAATTCTTAAGAATGACAAAGAAGTGTTGAAACATGAATGTGAAGTTACTACTATTCAGATGGCTAAAGAAATTCAACAAGAGAGTGATGGAAAGATCAAACTTGAAGAATTATTAAAGAATGAAAATGTACAGATGGGAAAGATGCAGTTTTAATGATTACAAAATCAAGTATTAGGAATTAGAGAAATATAACCACATCATTAAGGGAGAACTTACATTGAAAAACTTCATGCAAGCAATGACAAGATTGATGAACAAAGGGAAAGAAAAAAATCTAAAGGTGACATGCCATGAGTTGGTTTTGACATACAAAAATGCTCTAAATCTCAAGAAAGACAGTCTGAAGGTAAGTCAGTTGAGAAACCTAATCTAAAATAAGATCCTATACAACAAGAGGAACCTAGAGAGAAGATCAGACCTTTCATAGGAAGATGCTTTGGATGTAAAAAAGTTGGTCACATGAAAAGGGATTGCAGAGGTAAGAATCCTTTTGGTTATTATTTCAATTTCTATGAATATGGGTAGAAGAAGAAAAAATGTAGAAAACCCGATCAATCCTACACAAAAAAATATTACATTAGAGAGGAAAGTACAACTAAGATTACATGTTACTAGTGAAACAACTTTGGGCACATCACAAGGAATTGTAGGTTATAGGTAAATCAAAATAGATCATCTCACACATGCTATAAATGTAACAATAAAGGATATATAGAAAATTTTGTAGGTATAATGGAGTTGTAAGAAACAGAAGAGCATCACCTATTGTTATAAAGAAAAATATTGGTGATGTTGGAAAAAGAATGGAAGAATACATGGATGAGTTTTATAATTATTTTGTGAAGGATAGTGGTAAAGTGTGGAAAATGAAGGAAAAGAGTGAGAATAAGGTTCAGGGAGAATCAGTAGGTGCTATTGATCCCCAGCCAAAGGTTTCTACATAAACCTAAATGGCCAAGCATGGCCTTAGGGGGAGATTTGGAGAAATATAATAGAAATATTTACAGCCCCTGTTTATACAAAATAAGTTGTGAGATTTTGGAAAGTAAATATGATTGGTTTAGAGTCTATATATAAGGTCGCATAATTATACACATTATATTGGATGATCGCCAGAAAGATGGATGACTGGATCTTTGCTGACTTATAGATTCATTCATAAATGTGTCAATTTGTGCA
Source organism: Thuja plicata (assembly GCA_018584345.1). Lineage (NCBI taxonomy): Eukaryota > Viridiplantae > Streptophyta > Pinopsida > Cupressales > Cupressaceae > Thuja > Thuja plicata. The sequence continues at coordinate 3,487,606 of MU225623.1, read as the reverse complement.
CGACAAAAGTATAAGTTTATTTCCTTAAACATTTTAATCACCATTCAAGCAGAACTAAAGCAGACCAAAGGAGAAAGAAAAGAAGCTAGATAATTTCCATGATTGCTGAGTGTGCATACCCTAATTCATCGAGTAAAAGGTATTTTCATCTTCTACGAGATCTATTTACTATGGATACTTCATTAATCTTTGATGTTAGTGAGAGGTTGAGGTATAAGTTTAAGAAACACACTTACAAATCAAGGGAGGATGATCCTGAGGGTGCATTTTCACTTGAAATCCATATGGCATGCTTCATGTGGAGGATATTAGGGCATACATACATTGAAGGTATGAGTCACTGGAGGACTTTGAAATATCAAAAAGAGATGAAAGATATGATAAATTAATATGGAACTTGGAAGGATGAGTTCACTCATTCATAGAACCTTAGCATCATTCGAATGGTGGAACTCTATGAATTTGATGAGGAAGAATGGATCAAGATTGTCCTTATCAGAGTCCATGACCAATTTATATGGATAGGAGAGAAGCCTGTTAAGATTTTGAGTTAGTTAATTCCTGATGTGACTAGATTGAATAATACTTACTTTATCCCTATTGCAGAAAAAAACACAAAGAAACAAGTCAAAACCTTAACACATTCAAAGTGGGACAAGAGGGAAATGAAAATTGCTGATATATTTCAACAAGATGTAAGATTGATTTCCATGATTTTGGGATTAAAAATTTATTACATAGGCCAACCTAACTCAGTTTTTGTGGGTGTAATAATGATGGCTTATAAGATGGTGAAGGAAAATGTGAAGTACAATTTGTGAAAAGTAATCAGATACTAAGTCCTGGAGATTGTTAAAAAAATCAAGAAAAAATAATGAAAACCATTCAGGTTTGGATCTCTACTAATAAATATCTAAATTCATATTGTACACAAGTTTCCTGTAATGCACCCTAGGGCATGGAAAGATAACGAACCCACAGGTATTCAAGTGACTAACAATTATAAAAGGAAAAATAGTACTTGGGTGGATGGAAAACTCTTTGGCATGTTTAATATTTCAAAGGGAAATGACAGAAAGAATGAGAATTCCTGAAGCAATAGTTGAAAAGTAAAAATATACAATCTATTTCATAGTTGAAATTGATTGTGTATGTTTCAAGGAAATATAACATAGGAAGAAATGGAGTTACCCTATAGGTTATGAGGTCATTGCATAAGTTCTTACCATGAAAGTATAACATGTTCCATCTTCTAAGATTTATCCTACCGAAGAAATATGGGGCACCTATGAAGAAAATTCAGCCAAAATCAGAGATGAACAAACTAGGGAAATAAGAAAAAGGAAGATTAAGAAAATGGTTGATAATCTTGCAGAGAAGGTAGGTATAATATAGTATGAGATGAAAGAGGTTAGAAAGAATATAGAAGAAGGATATTTTGGATTGGTAAGCACTACTCCTACAACCCTTCCACCTCCTAAAGCTATAGAGGTTGCTACTATGCCTCATACTATGGTTGATTTACCTGATACCATCCCTACACCACCCAAAAGGTAATCACAGAGAACAAGCTTGACTGATACAGAAAAAGAAGCAAAGATTCCTATGAGGAGAGAAAGGGCATCTAAACAAAACTCACCTACTAAAAGGAAGAGGACTAGTGTGGAGAAGAAATAAGAAGAGAGGAAAGAAGAAAAGAAGATTAAAGAGAAGGAAACTGAAGTGATACTACAAGATAAACCAGCTGAGAGCCAACTTTGGAAACCTTATGTAAAGATGCTGACAAAGAGGATAGTTGATCAAGAAAAGATAAATAAATTTCCTAGATACTATGATATGTATACTGAAAATGATAAAATTATGATTGAAGACATTGTCATTAATCACATGAAATGGTTTACAAAGAATCTACTTGAAATTGAAAGTAGTATTCCTAAGGAATTATATGATAAATTGGAGGTAAGGAAGAAGTTAGAACTTAAAGAAGATGATTAGATAAGGATAAAAGACATATAAAATATGCTACTTGTTATTTCATTTAATGAGCATGAGAGAATAATGAAAGACATTAAGGCCCTGTTGAGACTAAAAATAAGATTGATAAAGATTATGGGGATAAAGAATGATAAAGTAATAGAAGAAACCAAAAAGGCTATTGATAAGGTATTAATGGAGACTGAACCAGAAAAGCCTTCAAATCCTAAGTACGAGGCTATTAAGCCCAAAACTATTCTAAAAGGAGAGTCTTCTAAATCTTCACAAGTACACATTGACTTATCTAAGGATGAATATGATAGCAATTATTTCTATAGTAAAGTTAAGAAACTGTATTTATTTGTAGTTGGTGTGCCTGTGTCTTTGGACACTTTGCAGTATATTGGACATTTGTGACCCTTTTCATGGGAATATTGATATTGTTACTGAGGTAGATGGTAGTGTTGAACATTGTATAGTAAATACAATAGATCTTGGCACATTGACTAGGGGAGAGATGAATGGATTTGTTGAGGAAGAAAATTAACGCACTAAGGAAGAACTTAAAGAATATTTGGTTGAGGTAAAGAAGGAAGCTGAGACTAAGGATGAAGCTAAGAAATAAACTAATGTATCCATTCCTATTTCTTCAACTCTATTATTGACAAGAGATGATAAACCTATGAACACTAATGTTGATGGCTTGGATGAGGATGTATTGATGAAGTTTTCATTCATATCCTTTTCTAAGGATAAGGAGAGACTAGAACTGAGGAAAAATAAAAAGAAAACTGTACTGGATAGGGAAGTAGATAGAATTAAAAACATTCTACCCATACCTTTGACCTTTTAGGAAAATGATACATCATATAATTTGAAAAAATTCCTTGATGACTTTGATGTTCACTTTACTTCTTTGGAAAGGGCCATAGCTATGAAATTTGATAGGGAATACATGGAAAAAAAGTTAGAGGAGATATGTTGGTCATTGAAGTGGGATATCAACATATTAGACACCATTATCTCTCGTATTAGGTCTTGCATCGAGGATGGAAAGAGGATATACAAATACTACAAAAACCCTTCTAGGCATGTACAAAATGTGATGGATATAATTCATAATGATGAGAAGACATTGGATGACTTCATGAAGGATTGTGGGTTCTCCTCACAATATGTTATAGAGATGGATAAGGAATTGTCCAAATTAGTGGTAAAAATTATTGTGCTTGGAATTGAGAAGTCAAGAGTGTTGGGGAGATTTTCTATGTTGAGGAGTATGCTTACTCCTAAACTTTCAATTTTGGAGAAACATCTTGAGGACATGGAGACAATGAAGAAGTCCCTTGATGAAGCTCTACCTACAGTACTAAAGGATGCAAAGATCTTATCATTTTGTTTGAATTTCCTTATTCATGTTGGTCATACCTTGGAGAAGATGTGGAAAGTAGATACAAAGATCTTGGAAACCTCTTTTCAATATATACTTCATATGGTTTGAGTTTTTGGTGAGAAGCTCTAAAATTTTGATATGTATATAGTTAAAAAATGTGAGTATATCTTTTCCATTAATGTCAAAGGGGGCATAATAAGTGTAGTATGAAAAATTTTATAGCCAGTAGTTTAGCATTAGACACTTGGTCATTTTTCACTAAGTGTTTCCATCAATGCCAAAGGGGGAGATTTTTGGCTAGTGGCCTGATGAGTATTGCATAAAAGTTTTCATTTATGGAAACACTTCTTATTGGCATGGTTGCTTGGAGCACAGTCCAAATTTGGATATTCTATTTGGAAAATGATGAAGTCCTAGAAGCAGTTGATAGGGTACAGTTGTACTATTTTACCTGGTGAGCACAATATGTGACAAAATAAGTCATGAAAGCTTAGAGGAATGCATTATCGGATGTAGTAGACCTTCAATTAAGGTCTCTTGAATTTTTGATTTAACTAAAGAAAGTTACAAATTGATATGGTTATGTGAAGACAATGCATCATTGTAGCAGGGAAGATGCATGTTGCGATGTTTAAGGGAGAAATATGTGGAATCCAAAAGTGCTACCTTGGATTTGGTTTGGGTCCTACCCTATATTTTTTTATGGATGATCTCCAACTATGTATTTTCTATTTGATTATGTGTTGGAAACATTTTGTGATGTATTTGTGAGCCAACTAGGAATGTTATGTGCTTGAGTATATATGTGGAAATGTTTTGAGATGCGAAGATGTGTGTGGAATAGATTGATGCATTATGATGTCAGAATCATACAAAGGATGTTGTGAGCTATAACTAGGACTTCTTAAGACTAACAGATTCTTGTGAAGTTCACATTTTGATAAATCATTGTAAAGACATTTTTTCATTGTAAGAGAAGTTACCTCCTTATTTTACCCCTAACAGGGTTTCTATCCTTTAATAGGGATTTGTGCTAAATGTAATTTTCAGCTCCTAATAGGGCTAGGTCTCCTAGTAGGGATACTATAATCTTAGTGCATTATTTGTGGGTATCATCCCCACCGGGGTTTTCCCTTGGCTAGTGTTTTCTCATTAACAAATCATGGTGTTATGAGTTGTTTAATTTATGTGTATGTTCTTCTTATTTGAGTTATTGAATGGTTAAGTTTGAAATTGTAAATTTTGATAATAAAGTGCTATAATAATGATTCACCCCCTCTAAATATTACTTAATCCTAACATGCTTAAGAATGCAAGTGTTCTTACTTGTTTCAAAGAATGTGGTATCAAAAACTCTCTTACCGATCAACAAAATGAGTTGTGGTCGGAACCACACTAAAATCTAAAAAATTTGATGTTGTACTTGTTTCCACTTCCACCAAGATTTCCACCAAAGTTATGTCCTCACTATGTACCAATCTTTTGGACCTAGCCAATTTCTTGCATTATCAATCATGAATCCTTAATAGCAATTGTGTCCTCACTTCACTGATTATATTACTTGATAGTTCTGACTTAGTTGCCATCAATGAGAACCAAACAAGTAACTTCCTATGAATGTAACCACAATTAATCACAATGCCAATGAAATGCACAACATAAAAATTCATAAATATTTAGCTACAATTGAATTGTCCAATTGGGTCACCATCGATTACCTTTTCTACTCGTATTAGTTTTATTGCAAGGGTGCAATCATAAGTTACCGGCAACATATATTATGATTTAACACCAAGTCAAGTGAGTAGCACTCTACAACCAACACTAGGGGTTGAGAGCATGGTTCCCATTGCATCCTTAAGGGTAGAATCAATGTCATAAATTACTACTTTTCTTGTTTGGATGCACAATTGATATAACAATGGACAATGTATAAAGCCATATTTTTATTTTGGTTTTTTAATGTATAGTACTAGATATGAACTACAATTATGTGATATATATAGGACATGATTTTAATTTCCAACTATGTTCAATTGGGCTCACATATATGTTGATGCATTCCACAACCTATAATAGGATGATTGAGGAAAGGTGTTAACAAGTTCCTGCACATAGACAAAGGGCAGTATGTGTTAATAGAAGCACCTTTGTTTATAAATTTTTAACTCTATTTTCCTTATGTATTGTTGGTGTAATTAAATATTCACTAATTACACTTTACTTAAGATTACTTAGGATAATACATACATAGTAGTTTGCATATGAAACGCCTAGGAGTTTGCATCTTATTTTAGCACATGGTGTAGGAAAAATCCCACTTTAGGTGGTGATAGTAACAATCACATTCTACTTTATGTGTGAGATCCACCTTTAGTGCTCTTATCACATTATCATCCTCCACATGTTGCACATACTTCATTGCATAGTGGAGGATGGTTCAACTTTTGTGGACATGTGATTACACAATTTGTAGGTGATTTATTATCTACTCTTTATCAGGGTCTCTTATTGTCTTGCCTATATAATTAGACACATTGTACTCATCTCCTATTTTCATATTGCATCATTAATGAGAATACAATTTATTCTTGTTCATATTATCTCTCTTCCTTTTGTGTTATTCTTTGACCTCTAGATCCTTGATTCATTTCTATTTGCAAATTATTACATGGTGTCAGAGCCATTGGAGTATCTTGGATAGCCTATTTGGAGATTTATTGGTGCATGCATTGGAGGTCAATATTGTAGATTTGAGGACCAACATTTTGTGGGACTGTTTTGGGTCAGATTCAACCTCACCATTTTATCTAGGAGATCATTTTGGTGAAAATTGCCTATAAATTTGTCCATATATGGAAAAAGTAAAATCCAAGGAATTTATTTTTTTATCCATATGACCCAACCTTCCCTTTATGGTACGATCATAAAAAAATTTCCATATTCTACATTTTTTGTGATTTTTCATAGTTATCTTTCTCATCTTTTTCTTGTATTCTTCTGGCAAAACATTGTCAGTGATCAAGCACCTAAATATGTGTTTTTACATAGATTTCTCAAAACACAACTGACATCATTAATGATGACCACACTTCAATCCACAGCTAACACATCATTCATACCACCAAAAAAAAAACTTCAATCTGAATTTATTTTTAAATTAATGGGAAAAAGTGTTGGCAAGTGATCAATTTTGGCAAATATGATTCACTTTTTGGTTGTCATTTATGGAAACACATCTGGGTTTAAGTTCAATTACTTTGAAGATAAGTTTTGATGATTTAAAAATTGACTAAATATAGTAGTAGTGATACAGAAGTATTTTGGATGTCAAAGACAAAGATCAATGAGTTAGGGAAAGTGAGCTTAGAGGAAGATAGTATGGAGTATGTATGACCTACACCTAAGATCAATTTGGATTTGGTTAATTCTACGATGAGTTAGAAGGATTTGAAGATAGAAAAACTATAGAAGAACAATGATACATAGCAGTTGGACAGCAACAAACATTGAGGGAGTATGACTTGGACTCCAAGAAATTGAAGTTGTATTTTGGTTGTTGATAGCCTACACATTGACTATTCAAGAGCGTTGACTATGTATTTTATATTTACTATATTAAATGTATTGTGTATTGAAGGCCGACTTTGTAATATTTGTAATATTCATTTTGAGAGCTGACTTTGTAAAGTTGTGAGATATATATGTAAGATCCTTTTGGTAAAGAATGTGTGTAGTTTGTAATAGTTATCTGGAAGAGAAGATATGCAAATGGCGGAGTAGAGAATGATAGAGATCATTGAAGAACCATAAAGGAACTATCAAATCATTAGCGATGCTTGTTTTTGTTCATGACTGAGAACTTTTGAAATTGAATTATATTGTAAGAGCTGTAAGCTTAGTTGGCCCCTAACAGGGTGTTGTGAACCTTTAATAGGGTTTTTATTCCTCTAACTAGGAAATTTACTATGTAATATTTAGCTCCTAATAGGGCTAGGTCTCCTTATAAGGACATTATACTTTAGTGCATGTTTTTGGGTATCATCCCCACTGGGGTTTTCCCTTGGCCAGGGTTTCCTCATAAATAAAACATGGTGTTATGAGTACTGTGTCATTTTCTTATGCTCTTTTCTTTACTACAAATGTATGCTTTATGTTTAAGTGGTTGAAGAATAAAATAAAGTGCTATTATACTGATTCACCCCACTCTTAGTATAATCCAATCCTAACAATTGGTATTAGAGCTTTTGGTCCTTAGAGAGAAAGCCCAACTTGAGGGAGATCATAATGGATTTGGATAGTTTGCAAGAAAACTTTGATGATGCACTTGAAGACCTTGATAAAGCAAAATAAGAGAATGGAGAACTAAGATTCAATATGCGAAGAGGTGAGAAATTTATAAAGAAAATCAAAGAATAGCTTGAGCTTTCCAGAAGTCAAAGAGAAGATCTTATGGTCCAGATAAAAGAAGACTCAGACAAGGACAATTCAAATCAGGTGAAGCAACTAAAAGAAGAGATTGAGACTCTGAAACTCAAAAATAAGTCTATGGCTAAAGAACTACAGATGCAGAAGGATGCTAAGAAGAAAGTTGAAGAAACCTTAAATAGTGCATTGAATCAAATGAAGGATGAGGCTGACAACTATAATAAAAAATATCTGGAATTGGAGAAATACAATTAGATTGTGAAAGATGAACTTGTTGAAGCAAAGAAACACATTGAGAAACTTCACACCAGCAGTGATTTGATTGATGAACAACTAGAAAAATAGAAACATAAAGGTGATATGAATGGTATTGGCTTCAATGAAGCTGAATGTTCAAAGAATCAAGAAGAGAAATTAGATGAGAGGATTGATGCTGAAAAATCATCTATTGAAGAACCTAAAGAGAAGATCAGACCTTTCAGAGGTAGATGCTTTGGTTGCAACAGATTTGGACACATGAAGAAAGACTACAAAGGTACTGCCCCTTTTAGAACTTTTTCTAGTTATTGTTTCAACTGTAATGGATATGGGGACAAGAAGATAGAATGTAGAAAACCTAATCAATTTGGATATAGAAAAGACAATGGAAGAGAACCTATAGTGAAGCCTACATGCTACAAATGTAATAATATTGGACACATTGCGAAGTACTATAAGTTACAATTTAATCAAGAAAGAAGACCTCCTACATGTTACAAATGAAATAATCCAGGACATATAGAAATTTTTTTGCAGGTATAATGGAGTAGATAATAGAAGAACACCACCTCCTATGAGTTCACAGAAGAATGGAAATGATACTAGAAAGAGTGTTGTAGATGTGAAGAGTGATTTTGAATTTTTTTTTAAGAAGGCCAAAGATAGAAATAGTGGTAAGATTTGGCAGATCAAAGGAACAAGTGAGACATCAATTCAGGGAGAGTCAGTAGATGCTACTGGATCTTTGCCTGAAGGTAACAAGATAGAATCGACCTAATTGGCTTATCATGGCCTTAGGGGGAGCATTGGATATAGACATCATAATTTATCCTTCCCAAAAATTTATAGATTGGGCCCATGCAAGCTTGTGTGTCAACTAAGCCGACATCATGGATTATGTACCTAAGAGTGCACCATTAGCCAACTTGTATATTTTGTTCGTGAGATATAGCAACCGATTGGACAGTATAAAGTGAAAATGAAAGTTATAACCTAACTTATATAAAACACCATTTGATGACCTATCTATTCACCATTTGACATAGAGCGAGCTAAGGAGATCAGAGAGCAGAAGCATTCATACTATTCTACATTTTCCGTGCATGATCGATTGGAACATAACACTTAGATTTCAATGAAAGAAAGGTATTTTACATCATCTAGCTATGGATGCACCCATCATTTTTGATGTTGTTGATCATCCTAGATACAAATTCAAGAAACATTTGTATAAGTCTTGTAAAGAGGATCTAGAAGGAGCATTTTCACAAAACCCACATGGCGTATTGCACATAGAAGACATTAGGGCTTACATAAATTGTAAGTATGATACATTGGGAGATAATGAAATATTCACTAAAATGGAAAATATGACTGAAAAAGGAATCATGAAAGAAGAATTCAAACACATTAGTCAGTTGAGCATAATGAATATTATGGATTTATGCGAATTCAATGAAAATGAATGGTTTAAGATATTGATGAGCACGGTTCATGACCAGCTCATATGGACTGGTGACCAACCTATGAATATTTGTAGTGACCTAATTCATGAGATCACTGGATTAGAAAACACTGGAGTTATACCTATTACGGAGAAACATGTGAAGAAATAATTTGAAAACCTAACACATTCTAAATGGGACAGAAGGGCAATGACAGTAAATGATATCTTTCAGCAAGATGTGAGATTGATTGCCATGATACTCGGATATAAATTCTACTATAGTAGCAGACCTAACTTAATAACTACTGGAGTAATCATGATGGCATGGATAATGGTGAAGGAAAACATAAAATATAACCTATGCAAAGTTCTGGCTCAGCAATTTCTTGAGAATGTGAAGCTGGTGAAGAAGGATAGAACTAAAACTTTTAGATTTGGTTCGTTGTTGATGCATATGTTCATTCATATTGAGCATAATTTTACTGGTTTACATCCTAGTGGTTGGAAGTCTGGAGTACCCACTAGCAAACTGATTTCACAGAGTTACAAAAGACAAAATACTACTTGGGTAGATGGAGAACTATTTTCTATGATCAAAATTCTACAGAAATAGATGAAGACAAGATACAGGATACATGAGGACAATGTGGAAAAGTACAAGGATGAAATCTATTTCATGGTTGAAACTAATTGTGTATGTTTTGAAGAAGCTACACCTAGAAAGAAGTGATGTTACCCAATGGGCTATGAAGTGAGTTATGAAGAACTCACCATGCAAGTAGAACATGTTCTTGCATCAAAAGTTGATACAACAGAAGAAAGATGGGGAAATTATGAATTAAAATCAGCAAAGGTGAAAGAGGAATAGTCGAGAGGACCAAGGAAAAGGAAAATTTCTAACCTTATTCATGATTGTGGTATAAAAGTTGGACTGATAGAAGAGGAATTGAAAGAAGTCAAGAAGAAGATGGCAGAGAGATCTCTTGGAGTAGAAATTGGAAGCACTGATGCCCCTTTCACTTCTGAGGTAGTTATGGTAGATAGTCTACCTCCTCCACAATAGAAAATAGAGAAAGAAAAGGATGTCACTCCTAGAGTTACAAGATCAAGTAAGCTTAAATCACCTAAAGAGAAAACCACAGCAGGAGAAGAGAAGAAAACATAAAAGAAATTGTGGAAGCCTGACATGAAGATGATATAAAAGAGAGCAATTGAACAAGGTAAACTGGTCTCAATTGATAAATACTATGATAGGTATGAGGAATTAGATAAGCTAAAGATTGAAGACATTGTAATAGAGAATTTTCTTACTTTCAAGAAGACTCTTTTAGAAATTGAAGGAAGTATACCTACAGACTTGTATGCAAAATTGGAGAACAGAAAAACACTTGGCACAAATTGAGGATGATCAGATCAGAAAAAAGGAAATTGATAACATGTTGCCTATGTTATCAGTACAAGAGAGGGATAGTATATTCAAAGAATTGAAACCTATATTAAGAACCAAGATAATGGTGAGGAAGTATGATGAAGTGACTGAGGAAACTCAGAAGGCACCAGAGAAGATTTTGTTGAATACTAATTTTGATAAGGCCCCACCTCCTAAAAAAACATTGCCCACATAATTGAGAATGGGTGAGAGATCTAAGGAAACTGAGAAGAGCGAAGTAGATCCATCAACAGATTTCTATGTCTCTGGTGTGGCAGTGACCCTTGACCCCTCACAAGATGAGAAGGACCCTTTTGCAAAAAAATTGGACACCTCTATTGCAAATGAAGCATATCAGAAAAAGGAAGTTGAGTAGAAAAAGGATGATGAATAGAGGATAGAACAACAGGGAGATGAAAAGAAAGAGGTAAACTCACCATATATTTCATTGTTGGCAAGAAGTGATGTAAATGTGGATAGCATGGATGAAGTTGAATTGGTAAAACTAGCATTTACTGCATTAAACAAAGCAAAGGAAAGATCTGACCAGATGGAGACAAGAAGGAAAAAGTAATTACAAGAGCTATTGATACTGTGAACAAATTGCTTCTATTACCTATAGTTTTCCAGCACAAAGATGACATTGAGTACTTGAAAATTACACTTGATGAATTTGATGGACACTATAAAAATTTGTTGAAGATTGCAAAGGAGAAGGTGGAGAAGACATATTCAAAAAAGAAGGTGACAGAAGTCTACAAGTCCATCACATGGTACTTAGGCATTGTAAAAACTTGTTTGAAAAATGCAAAGAGCTTCATTGGACATGGGAGAAAATTGTTTAGCTATTTCATGAATCTGATTAGGCATGTTCAGAATGTTGAGGACATTATTGCCAAGGAGAGTGAAAATCTAAACAGTTTGATGGATAGTTGTGAAATATCTTTACAATCCACAAAAGAACTAGACACAAAATTTACAAGGCTATTGGCCAAGCTCAGTGCATGGGATAATGAGAAAGAGAGAGTATTGAAAATATTTAATTTGTTGAGGAGCTTTATCACTCCTAAGTTATCCATACTTGAATCTCATCTCTCAGATTTGGAGAAAGTTGCAGATTCATTGACTAAAGGTTTACCCATAGAATTGAAAGAAGCTAAAAATACATCATTTGCAATGAATGGTTTGATTCACATCAGTCAAATATTGTTCAAGACATGGAGCATTGAAGTGAAGCTTTTGGAAGATTCTTTTCAGGATATTCTGAAACTGGCAAGCAAGAGCTAAAAATTATTTCTTTATATGCACCTTTGTCATTATTGTCAAAGGGGGAGAAGAGAAGGAAAAACAATGAATAAAAAAAAATATAATAAAAGAAAGAGAGAAAAATATGGAGAAGAGATAAGGAGAAGAAGAGACAGTTTTGTTTGGTTGGAACACTTAGTCATTTTTTTTGTTAAGTGTTGACATCAATGCCAAAGGGAGAGATTGTTGGAAAGTGATAAATTTTGGCAAATATGATTCAATTTTTGGTTGTCATTTATGGCAACACATCTAGGTTTAAGTTTGATTGCTTTGAAGATAAGTTTTGATGATTCAAAAATTGACTAAGTATAGTAGTAGTGATACAAAAGTATTTTGGATGTCAAAGATAAAGATCGATAAATTAGGGAAAGTGAGCTTAGAGTCAGATAGTATGGAGTATGTATGACCTCCACCTAAGATAAAATTGGATTTTTTTAAGTCTATGATGAGTTAGAAGGATTTGAAGATAGATAGACTGTAGAAGAACAACGGAACAGAGTAGTTGGACAACAATGAAGATTGAGGGAGTATGACTTGGACTCCAAGAAATCAAAGTTGTATTTTGGTTGTTGATAGACTACAAATTGACTATCAAGAGTGCTAAATATTCATTTGATATTTACTATATTAAATGTATTGTGTATTGAAGGCCTACTTTGTAATATTTTTAATATTCATTTTGAGAGCTGACTTTGTAAAGTTGTGAGATATATATGTAAGATATTTTTGGTAAAGAATGTGTGTAGTTTGTAATAGTTATCTGGAAGAAAATATATGTGAATGACAGAGAAGAGAATGATACAGATCATTGAAGAACCATAAAGGAACTATCCAAGCATTAGCGATGCTTGTTTTTGTTCATGACTGAGAACTTTTGTAACTGAATTATATTGTAAGAGTTGTAAGCTCAATTAGCCCCTAATAGGGTGTTGTGAACCTTTAACAAGGTTTTTATTCCTCTAACAAGGAAATGCACTATGTAATATTCAGCTCCTAACAGGGCTAGGTCTCCTTACAAGAACATTATACTTTAGTGCATGCTTGTGGGTATCATCCCCACCGGGGTTTTCCCTTGGCCAGGGTTTCCTCGTAAACAAAACATGGTGTTATGAGTACTGTGTCTTTTGCTTATGTTCTTTTCTTTATTGCAAATGTATGATTGATGTTTAATTGGTTGAAGAATAAAATAAAGTGTTATTATAGTGATTCACCCCCCCACTCAGTATAATCGAATCCTAACAAAAAGTTCATATAAAAACCACCTCAAGTTTTTACGTCCCAACAATGTGGGACTAAACTCGCACACCCATCACATTTTGAGTGGCACCTAGTAGAGCCACAATCACCATGAACCCAACATCACTGCACCACCAACATAGTCTACATGGTCTGAGAGCCCATTCAATTAGTAGACACATGGTAGATCCTTGCCAGTGCAATTGGCCATGTTACCATTACATATCTATGCCACATCATATTTGGTCGACACAAATTCAATGCCATGTTATCTAAGGGGACCATTTTTGTGACACATGCAGATTCACTGTCTTAAAATTGATGGCCGTCTTGCCATAAAAAACAAGGAGATTTGGATTTTTTGTGAAAAATGTATGACCATAAAATTTAGAATCACGTATTGATGACATCACCAGGGTTTGAATTTTCTTCCTCTTCACCAATTAAGTTTTTGATTTTGCAGTTCAACTTTAGAGGCTCACATCTTGCTCATTTTAAGTCATTTTTTTATCATTTTTTTTTATTTGGGGTAGAATTTCATTAACTTTCCAATGGTTGTATTATTTTATAATTATTGTGGTAAGCTAGATAAAAAATTATAGTTTTTCATGACTGTACCCATGTAATCCTTCTTTCTTTAACTTTTGAGGCTTCATTTTGGCATGTACACTAACATTTTCAGGTGCTATGTTTTTTGAAAGTGGATGATTTTTTGTCTACTTTATAGTTTTTCTATCAAATTGTAGTGATTTGGAGTGGAAATATTACTTTTATCATACGGTCCTTTTTGGGCCTATATTGGGACTTGTTATACTTGGATCTCAATTTTATGTTTTACATTAGTAATTTGAAGGGGTAATCTATTGTTCTATTATACTCTTTGGTTGTACAATGGATTTTCTAAAAGTTGCACTCCTAACTCCATTAATTATCATGAATAGAAAAATAAATGGAGACTTTGTTGTTAAATGTGGGATTTCATAGAATCACTTTTGGTCAGGATCCAGAACCCACCACATGTATTTTAGAAAGGAGAAAATGGTTTGACCGAAGGGATAAAACTCTCAGCACTCTCAAATTGTCTATCTCTCCTGATATGTTATATCATATTGCATCTTGCACACATCCTTAAGATGTTTGGTGTACCATTGAGGGACTCTTTGGTAAGCCAAATATAATGAGGAAATTCAAGTTGGAGAATGAGATAATAAGTCTAAATCCTAGTGATTTTGACGATATCCAAGATTTTTTTCCTAAATTTCATTCTCTTAAGTTAGATTTATCTAATTGTGGGGTCACTAAAGAGGATGAAAAATTGATTCTATCTATTCTCTCAAAGCTAGGTCTTGAATATTGTTTTTTTTTCTATATTTTTTTCTACTATGGATGCTATTGGTAGTGTATAAAAAATGCCTTCTCTTGATGAATTTGCAGCTCAACTCATAAGGAAACAAGAAAATTTTGCACACATGGGTCAATTGAGTATCCTAAGTATCATGAAATTCTTGCAAATGACTCCAATCCAAAGGATTCAAATAGAAAATGAAAGAATCAACATAAGGATCTTAATAATTATGAGAAAGGTGAGAATTCTCCTTCACAACATACTCCTAAGACAAAGACCTCTTCTAGAGAGAAATCATCTTAAAGGAAGAAGTTGAAATGTACATATTGTAAAAATCAAGGACATGGTGAGCATAAGTGTTACAATAAGAAGATTGATGAACTCACCTTCCTTCTTCAAGAGAACTACATCAATATTCTGATGCAAGGTGGGCTAGTAAGTGGGGCCTAGGGCACTCCCAAGTACCAAACCAGCTTGCAGATACAATGCAAAAACAAAAACAACATAGTAAGAGAGGAAACAACAGAGATTCTTTTCATTAATTCATGAAACTGAATACATGCCAGGCTGTAAGGCCTTCCCATTTTCGGCCATATATTCAATGAATTACAAAATCATGTTCATACATGCAAGGTCATAGACTTGCATTCCAAATAATTCAATACTCAATCTTCTATCTTTTTCCAAACTACCCCTAAACTAAAAGAATAGAAAAAAACATATACAAGAGTCCACCAAAGAGGTCGACACTCAAATCCATAAGAGAGACCCAGATTTAGGTCCACATAGATCCAAATGAGAGACCCCACATTAATTCAGCCACAAAAATTAAACATAGAAGTCAGCCAGATCAGGATAAACAAATCAGAAGATGATTACCAAAAGAAAACAACCCATTGGTAAAACATACCCGAGAAACAAACAAACAATTTAGTAAAAGCATTACCGAGCAACAGAGAACCTATTAGTAAGAACATACCCAAGCAACATAAATGATTCAGGCAAAGAGATCACCGAGACTCATCGGTAAAGAAAGAACCTGAGAAACAAAAGACAAATTATAAAATAGAGTAAATATATTTTTGGTTGAGCAGGTTTTCCAAGGACCCAAGATGATCTTGCATCATCTTCCCTCATCAGTCTCTCAACATCCTTCATCAAATTTTCTAGCTTCTCCATCAATATCATTATCAAAGGATAAAGGTAAATGTCAATAAATCATGACTTCTACACATTCTGAATGTGGGAAATGACTTCCTAATTCAGGTGCCTCTCATCATATTTCATCTTCTATGGATATTTTTTCTTCTATTGAGCCTTGTAATTATCCTAATATATTGATGGGTAGCAACACATAGATGAAGGTTTATCGTAAAGGTTCTATTGATATGGGAGATGGGCCATTTAATGATGTTCTTTGTGAATTGTCCTTGACCACTAATATCCTTTATATTTATCAAATTACTCATGGGGCATAAGGTAAAATAGTTTATATCACTCCTAATTATGTCTACATTAGGGACATAGAGACTTAAGATGTCATATCTAGAAGGCTTATGGATAATGTATCTCACTTGTATTCTTTTTCACATTTTGTTGATGATATTCCTAATATTCTCACCCTTCCACAAAGGTTGAATTATGTATATAAGGAGATTTTTGGACACTTGAATCACTGTGTTCTTGAGATAGGTGTTGAGATTACTACTACTCCACCTCCTAGTTCATCAGACTTGAGTTCTCCCCAACAAGATGATCATAGTGCTTCAAATCTTGGAGTGTGGGATGACAACTTGGATGGGATTTCAAACTTGTTTGTTGAGTCTCAAACTATAGATTTGGGAGAAATAATTTGGTGTAGGGCCACTCATCAAAAGAAAGGAAAATAAATAATAACAAATCTTTTGGAAACTTTGGGTTATTTCTATTGTATTTTTATTTTTGTGTGTAATAATTCCTAATCCATGTATTGGCATGACCTTGTTTGGAAACCTTATAATCCAACTTGGTCACATAGCCAACTTAGGACATTTTTTTTTGGTTTTTAAAGTTAGTTTCTTGTTTGTGTATCCATTTAGTCTTTGGATGGGTGTTGACCTCTTCTAAAGCTTGATTTTTGTCTTTTGAAATCTTTGTTGCTATTTTGAGAAGTTGTTGTTCAACAATATTTTTTTGGTCTTCATGAAAGAAGTTGGAAGGTGAAGATTTTATTGAGAAAACTAATGGATTCTTGGGATTTCAAGGTGCCTTGAATGTTAGAAGTCAAAGGAGATAGAGGAGATATGTGTCGAAGCTTAGTGGGATTGTAACAGTGAAGATAGTTTTGAAATATCACAATTCTCCTGCAACTTTTAATAACAGAGATTTCTCCCATGCACGTATGGATTGATCTAGATTTAAAAACAATGCAATTAGTTAGGAAATATTTTTATATTTATTTTTAATCCACTCTGAGCATCTGGAGTTCTATATTTTGTCAGAAGAGTAAGTTTTAGTGTAGTTTGGTCCGTTAAAGTAGGGTTAGCTAGGGTTGTTTTTGAGATGGATGCAGTTTGAACTTCCACCATAGGTTTTCATCAGACCTTGGTGGAATTAAATGTCTTCCGTTGTAATTTAATATTTTTTTTTTCTATTTTTGTCTTTATGCAGGGAAGAGTGAGAAAATTGATGCCCTAGGTGGACATCCTCATGTGGTCACCTAGAAATTGATTGATTTAAGTCTATAACTTTTATTGGGTATTGAGATAGAAGGTCTAGCTTTGGATTTGGATTTTTTTATCACCTTTAAACTCCTAAAAGTGTTGATTTGGAGAAATGTAAAAGAAAAAGGGTATTTACTTTTTTAAATGGACCTAATTAGCCCTTTGTAGGTCACTACAAATCTACAAGTTTAGATATCTTGGAATTGGTGTTGAAGTCTGTCCTTGGTGGATTAGTATGAGGTCCATTTTGGTTCTTTAAATCTATAGTTTTTTTAAAAGTTTTTTTTGGATAAATGATGAATTATCAAATGAAAACCATGTTCACAGGGCTACAAGGAATTTAAGGGACTTGTGAAGTAAGTCTATCTAAGTGCATTGGAGAAACAAAATGAATTTTTTGAATATTTTTTTCCATGTTAATATTTTTTCCAACCCCATTGAAGTTACACTCACATTATAGTGTATTTTGGTGTGTTGATCCAAGGATCGCCTTTTTGGAACACCTACATGCAAATGGGCATAAAGAGAGTTTTATAATAAATCAGTAGTTTGATATCAACATTTATGGTGTTCAAAGTTCTTTGTTGAAGCCCTATATTTGATTGTCCCTCTAATGGTGTTCAAAAGTACTAGGCTCTCCATCATTTTTGGTATCCAAGCATTTGGCTACTTTTCTTGGAGAATAAATTTTGTTTATGTCAGATATAGAACCTTCTATTGGTAGTTGAAACATGGTGACTAATGTAGATCTTGCTAAGAAGGTGTATGATCAAGAAGAAGAGAATAGGTTGTTGAGAGAAAGATTAGAGCAGTTGGTAGATAAGTTGGACCACATAGAGAAGATTGTAGAGAAGAAAGAAGAAGATAGACAAGGAATAGATGAAGATGAAGAAGATGAAGCACCTAAAGAAGAACTGGATAAACCTAAAGATCAGAAATGTTTCTTGAAATTTTTGGAAACTTTGGGAGGCAAGACAATGGAGTTACCCATGTTTGATGGGAAAATTAATGTTGAGGCTATGATAGATTGGATTCAAGCCTAAGAGAATCATTTATAATGTGAAGGGATCACAGAAGCACAAAAGGTAAATGTAGCAAAGTCTAAGATGAAGGGAGAAACATTAACTTGGTCTAATGTCATTCAAGAGGAAAGAGCTAAGGATGACAAGAAAAATATCACATCATTGAAGAATATGGTTGCAATGGTAAAGGAGACATATATACTAGAAGATTATGAGGTTTAATTACATTAAAAGAGGAAAAAACTAAGGAAACAAGATATAGACATCAACACCTATACAAAGGAATTCTAGAAATTGAGTCTTAGATAAAGAATCACAGAACCTGAATGTGTCAAGGTAGCAAGGTACCTAAACGGGTTGAGGATGAATATTCAAGAAATTCAATTGTTGAGTCCTAATACATTTTTAAGGTGTTATCAATTAGCTTTGAAAGTGGAAGAAAATTTTAAGAGGAGACAAGATAAAAATAACAGAGGCAGGGACAGAGAATAGATAATCATTTAGAGGAAGAAGTTAGTCAAGGGGAAGAGGACCTAATTTCATCTCTCAAGGTGAAACCAGTCAAGAACCAAACAAGATTGATTATTTTGGAGGGAATTTTAGAGGGATAAGGAAAAAATTTAGTGGAAGGTCAAAAGGAAGAGGTAATGGACCTATTAAAAGATTTATTTACAATGAATAAGGACACATGGCTTATATGTGCTCAAAGAAGATAGGGTCTAGCTCTCAAGGAGAGAGGTGAACACATTTGGTCAAAGATATATGACCCTTTAGAATAATCTTGATTCATATGGGTATCCAGAGCAAGGTGAAGAACTTATGTTGAGAAGAATAATCCTACAAGAACCGATCACCAAGGAACCACCTCAAAGAAAGTCACTTTTTAGGACAAATTGAAAAGATTGGGGGAAGATATGTAAAGTCCTAGTTGATTATGGTTCAATAGAGAATTTTATTTCCCTTGAAATGGTTGAAAATTTGAAATTGAGAAGAGTTCCTCATACTTTCCCTTACAAAGTCTCATGAATTAATAAAGGACAAGAAATTTTTTTGGATGAACAATCATGGGTTGAATTTCAAATTGGAGCATATAAGGACAAATTTCTAGTTTATGTGGTGAAGACGGATGCATGCCACCTTATTTTTGGAAGGCCATGGTGGTATGACCTAAAATACCAAAATGATGGAGTTAAAAAACCTATACCATAACTAAAGATGGTAAAGTTATTGAATTGTTACCACTGTTAGAGATAAATCGTGAAGAGTTTGAAGGAAAAGAGGTCAAGATAATGATGATGGGTAAGAATGAATTCTTAAAAGTAGTAGAAAGTGAGAATGGGCCTTTCTTTACACTCTTACTTATGCTTAAAGAAAAGGTGGATTATTTTCCAATGTAGATGAATGAGACAAAGGAATCTACAAATAAGGACAATTCTATTTTGAAGGTAGAAATTGCAGAGAAAAATAAACCAAAGCTGGATGAAGAAGTGGCCACCATTCTTGAAAAATATCAGGGTATAGTTTCAGATGATATTCCAAGGAGTCTCCCACCAATGAGGAAGATAATTCATTTCATAAATCTCATACCAGGATCATTAGTACCTAACAAGGAAACCTAAAAACTAACACCATAGTAGAATGAGGAGATGGAAAACAAAATACAAGAGTTTCTTGAATCTTATCTAATTGGAAATAGCCTATTCCCTCAACAAGATTACAATAAGGTATAGATTTCTAATTCAAAGAATAGAATATTTTCTTGATTGTTTAGGGGGTGCAAGATATTTTTCTAAAATTTATTTTAAGAGTGGACACCATCAAATAAGGATTAGGTCAAGAGATGAATGAAAGAAAACTTTTAAAACCAATGAGGGACTGTATGAGTGGAAAGTGATGCCTTTTGGATTATGTAATGCCCCAAGTACATTTATGAGGCTCATGAATGAGGTCCTTAAGGATTTCATGGGAAAATATTTCATAGTTTATCTAGATGACATTTTGATTTTCAGCAGCACAAGAGAAGAGCATTTGAAGCACATAGATATGGTATTGAAGAGATTACATGAGGAGAAGTTGAAGATAAATATGGACAAGTGCATTTTTATGCAAGAGGTATTTACATATATTGGATTTCTGATCTCCATGGGTACTCTCAAGATGGATCAAGACAAGGTAAATGCAATTGTTTCATGGCCTACTCCAAGGACAATTTTTGTAGTCATGATCTTTCATGGATTAGCCACTTTTTATAGAAAGTTTATAAGGAATTTTAGTATGATTTGTGCACCTATCCTGGATACTATCAATGTGGGACAAAAATTTAAGTTTATTTGGAAATAAGATGCTAATGAAGCCTTTTAAATCCTCAAGAAAAAGGTATCCCAATACACGGTCCTAAAATTCCCTGATTTTAACAAAGTTTTCCAAATTGAGTGTAATGCTAGCCTGGTCACTATAGGGGGTGTCTTAAGCCAAGAAGGAAGATGATGACATGTAACTAATTGAATGTTTGAATAATATTAAGTTGAAGATGATGCAAGACATTAAATTATTTAATGGTTTGTATTGTCATTGATGTCAACTTGATATCATCTGTATGGTCATATACATAATGCCAAAGACTTCAGAGAATCAATGGAACAAGGGTGTTTCTTTTAGCAATGCATAAAAGTCAAGTATTAACTAAGTGATAGACAACACTGATGGAGTGCACACCATTGGTAAAGACAGAGATAAAGTCACAGTGATGCCCAATGAGCAGAAGACAGTGTTTCCTGATGAATCAAAAGCATAGGATGCCTGACGAGCTGAAAATAGAGTTTCCCGATGAGCGAGATCCAATAATGCCTGACGGATGGAGATTTTGAAGCTAACTAAAGTTGCACCAATAGAACTGGCAGTTGTCACCGGTGATGAACTGTAGAATTGACCGACAAAACATAGAGATCAAAAAATAACAAAATATCTAGCTAGCAGAGCTTAAGGATAGACTTAACTGGTTGTTTTATTTGTTTTATTCAACCACAGTTAAAGCAATTGATTTATACAGTTGGAAAGAAGATAACTACGAGATAAATCAGGAGTTAAAGATGTAATTAAAATTGGCTGGATTGTTTTTCATGCCAAGAATCAAGAATTAAGGAATATCATGTCTATATAAGAGACAAACATAATTCATTTCTACATGCACTCAGATACACGGGGGAGTGAATTGAAAGATGCTGAAGAGAAACTGGTGAAGGATAAACTTCATATAGTCCTGATTAATCAAGCTAAGGGAGAGCTAAAGAAATTTATAGACATCGACGAATAGTGAAGCACAACATCACAAAGTAGAAAGTGTGAAGCACAAAGGAATTGAATTGATACATTGATCAGAGATGTATTGTACATAAATAGATCTGAATATCTGCAATTAAAGTTGCATTAGAAATAGGTCATTGTGTTTTAGTTTAACCATTGAAGCATTAAGTCTCTTAACAAAGTAGGACTTAACCATCTTCTATAATTGAGGTATATCCTAACAGATTACCAAAAAGGTTGATTCATGATAGTAGCAGCGATCTTACCTAAATCCTATTGACAGTCTAAGAAGGAGGCTGATTCAAGGATGGTAGTAAGATTAGCATAAAGCCTATTGACAGTCTAAAGACTGATTCAAGGATGGTAGCATAGATGCCAGATACTAAGTGAAAACCTATGTATAAAAATCCTCTAACAAGGTCGCACTTAATAGTGTGTTTGTAACCTTTAACAGGGTTGGCTCCTAATAGAGCTCACTTCAAAAGAGTGAAAATTTGGGGTACTGGTCCTAGTGGTTTTTCCCTTAACAAGGTTTCCATGTTAAAATCCATGTGTTATGTGTGTATGGTTTATTACTTTATTGTTTTACATTTTACATATGCATTTATGGATATTTACTCTGCATATTTACAAAGTATCAGTAAATGAGTTTTAACTGCTTATCGGTAATCAAGGAGAATAAGGACAGACAAGGTAAATCGACAGACAGTTATTTATTTCAAGTATTTCAAAGGCATACATCTTGTAGGGACTTAATAATCTGAGGTGTATTAATTGGTGGATTAAAGTTTAAATGATAAATTTTTGAGGCCACTGATTCACCCCTCCCTCTCATTTATTACTAATAATTGGTATTAGAGCTTGTGTGCTAAGAAGGAAGGTTTCAAGACCTAAGTAAAGATCACAAGATGAACAGACGAGATGTGCCCAAGTTGAACAAAGACAAATTTGCTTCATGGAAAAGAAGAATAAAGCTTCACTTATCAGGTATTGGCAATGATATCACTCAATACTTAGATACTGAATATGTGTTGCCTATAGGACCATTGATGATAGATAAATTGAGAGTAAAGCATGAACATAACTGCATGGTTATAGAGATTTTTGCCTCACTCTTTGATGCTGAATTTGAGGATGTCAAAGATTGAAAAAATGCAAAGACAATGTCAGATAAAATAAAGCTTGTACATGGAGGTGATACAAATTTTCTGAGAGCCAAGGCAGAAAGCCTTAGAGGAAAGTTTGATGATCTCAGAATGAAAGAAGGTGAAAACATCACTCAGTACAACACAAGAATAACAGAAGTAGTCAATGCTATACGAGGCATTGGAGGTACACTTGAAGAGGAGACAGTGGTAAGTAAAATCTTAAAAACCTTATTGTATGTATATGCTATTAGAGTCTCTGCTATTCAAGAAATGAGAGCAGTAGAAAACAATACAGTCACTCTTGATAGCCTAATTGGTAGACTGATTTCATTTGAGATGAATAATTTTGATAATAGTGTCTTACCAAGTTTAGAGTTTGCATTCAAGTCTTCTATGAGAATAAGAAAATCTAGTCAGAGACACTCATCTAGAAGAGAGAGTGAAAGAAAAAGTGAAGAAGAAGATCTAGATGAAATTGAAGCACTCATGGCGGGAAGAATGCTAAGAGACAAAGGTAAATACAAAGGCAAGTTACCACTTGTATGTTTCAATTGTAAAGAGATTGGACACTTTGCTGCAAGATGTCCTAACAAAAGAAAAGATGACATAAGTGATAATAGATCTTTTGAGAAGAAATCTGACAGAGGTGATAACAAAGATTATAGAGGTTATTGACAATCAGAAAGAAGTGATACCTGAGATTACAAGGACAAAGGAAACAAGGCTAGCTATCTAGCTACTTACAAAGATGAAGATACTGACACCGAATTGGATGATGATATCGAGATAGTATTTGTAGCTATGAAGGATGATTCAGATGAAGATGAAAGGTATGAAGAAATTGCACTCATATATAAGATTAGTAAGAATGATATCTAGATTATAAATAGTGGCTGCACTCACCACATGACCAAAGACAAAGAAAAGTTTAATACTTTTGAATACTATAAAGGTGGTACAGTAAGAATGGGAAATGATTCACCTTGTCAAATTGAAGGTAAAGGAACAGTAATGCTAAATAACCTGATTAAATGTGAAAATGTTTATTGGGTAAAAGGATTAAATTATAATATGTTGAGTGTCTCTCAGCTGAATAATTCAGGTCACAGAGTAGCATTTGAGAACAAGAAGGCAAAGATCTTCAATGAATCAAGAAAACTGATTGATACCAGTGAACAGACAAAAGGTAACTTATTCTATATGAATGATACTAACCCCACTTGCTTGATGACTAGAAATGAAGACATATGGCTATGGCACAAAAGGTTGTGTTATGTGAATTTTGACAACATGATGAAAATAAGCAGGAAAAGAAGTGTAAGAGGCTTATCGACGATGACAAAGCTAGACAACATCATGTGCAATAATTGTCAAAAAGGTAAAATGACAAAGTCTAGTTTCAAAAGTAAAACCCATACATCTGATGACATTCTAGAATTAGTTCATATTGATTTATGTGGACCAATGAGGACAAAGAGCCATTATGGAGATAGATATTTTATTCTCTTTGTTGATGATTACTCTAGAATGATGATAGTCATGTTTCTAAAAGAAGAATCTGAAGCATTCAAGAGGTTTAAGTGGTACAAGGCTATGGTAGAAAAACAAAGTGGTAAGGATCTGAAATGTTTGAGATTGGATAGAGGAGGAGAATTTATATCAGATGGATTCACTAATTTCTGTAATGAGCATGGTATAAAAAGACAGGTTTCAGCACCAAGAACACCACAACAAAATGGGATTGCTGAAAGAAGGGACAAATCAATAATTGATTATGCAAGAACACTGATGATACAGAAGGACATCACCCAAATCTTCTAGAGGGAAGCTGTTAGCATTGTTGTCTATACACTTAATAGAGTACAATTGAGAAAGGACTCAAAAAAGACTCCTTATGAGCTATGGTATGGTAAAACACCCAATGTAAGTTACTTCAAAATTTTTGGCAGTCAATGTTATGTCTTAAAAGATAATAGAAATGGAAAGCTCGACTCCAAAAGTGATGAAGGTATTTTTCTGGGGTATTCTACCAAAAGCAAAGCTTTTAAATGTCTAATCAAGGCTTCTAACAAAATATTTGAAAGTGCAAATGTAAAGATTGATGAATTTGCAGAAAAGAATGAACTGGAAAGCACAAAAGAACGAGAGGACTACAACAAGTTTGTATAATATGAAGGACCCACAACTCTACCTGAGCAACAGTGCTTAAATCCAGAACAACAAAATGTTGCAACCGACAGTCAGAATGTTGTTACCAATGGTCAGGATAAGGACCAAAATAATGTGCAAGGTAATGAAGATCAAGCTGATATACAAAGAGTTGTACCTATACTTGCAAGATATGTAAGAAGGAACCATCTAGAGCACGAGATCATAGGAGATAAGAAAGCTGGTACAAGAACAAGAAGTAAGTCTTTAAACTCAAATTGTTTAATTTTTTAGTATGAACCAAAATCTGTCAATGCTACACTAGATAATAAAGAATGGATAAGTTCTATGAATGATGAGATTGAAAATATTGAGAAGAACAAGACATGGTCACTTGTGCCAAGACCAGATGAAAAGAATGTCATTGGTACAAAATGGATATTCAGGAATAAACTGAATGAGAATGGAGAAGTCACAAGGAACAAGGCAAGACTAGTACAAAAGGGGTATGCACAAGAGGAAGGTATAGACTATGGAGAAACCTTTGCACCCATTGCTAGGCTAGAAGGAGTAAGAATTATAATTGCTTATATTGCATACAAAGGATTCAAAGTATACAAAATGGATGTCAAGTCAGTATTCCTAAATAGAATACTTGAAGAAGAGGTATACATTGAGCAACTAGAAGGGTTTGTGGATCCAGACAAGAGGAACATGGTATGTAGACTTCACAAAGCCTTGTATGGATTGAAACAAGCTCCCAGAGTCTGGTATGAATGACTTCATTCCTATCTAATAAGCATTGGATTCATGAGGAATAGTGAAAACAATAATCTTTATTTGAAGGAAGATACTAATGCTAACACTTTCATTGCTAAAATATTTTTTGATGACATCATATTTGGAGGCAATGATATGTTATGCAAATCATTCAATAATGAGATGAGAAAACAATTTGAGATGTCTATGTTTGGAGAGATCAAGTTATTTCTTGGTGTACAGATCATTCAATAAAGTGAAGGTATTTTCATTACACAGTCCAAATACATCAAAGAAGTTCTAAAAATATTCAAGATGGAAGATTCCAAACCTGTTGGAACACCGATGGCTACTAGATGCAAATTAACAAAGGAAGACAAGACAACAGAGGTAAATTAGACTCTATACAGATCAATGATAGGAAAAATCATGTATGTTGTACACAATAGACCATATATTGCACATGTAGTAGGGATTGTTGCTAGATTTTCTGCTAACCCCAGGGAATCACATATAACTGTTGTGAAAACAATCCTAAGATATCTGAAGAATACTGAGGAATTTGGCTTATGGTATAGAAGAGAAGGCAAGTTTGAATTGAAAGTGTTTACCGATGTTGATTGGGATGGAAATCTTGATGACCGAAAGAGCACAACTGGAGGAGAATTCTTTATGGGTGACAGGCTTTTCACATGGATAAGCAAGAAGCAAGGATGCATCTCTCAATCTACTATAGAAGTAGAATATGTTGCTGCTACTACAAACTACTCAAATATTGCATGGATCAAATAGTTGCTGGAAGGTATGCATATGAAGATCATAGAACTAGTAGTTATCTATTGTGATAACACTAGTACAATAAATATTTTCAAGAATCTAGTCATGCATGCAAAGACTAAACACATTGCCATCAAGTATCATTACTTAAGAGAACAAGTTCAAGAAAAAGAGGTCATACTTGAATATGTGCAATCAAAAGAACAATTGGCTGATATATTCACCAAGCCACTGCCCAAGGATACATTTGAGTACCTAAGAAACTAGGGGTCAAACCCATGTCTACCAGTCAGTAAAAGGATTGAAGGCTGCATCAGCCATATATTATCAGGACATCATTCATGATTGATGCAAGTAGAAAATGAACTTCAAAGCTACATCTATATATAGAAAGGTATATATCAGAACCGAGCACCAGAACATATTGTTATATTGATATGGATAAGGGAAATTCAAGTAATATATTATGGATAGAAGAAATTGTTTGACAGAATGTTAGATATTTGACAAATATTTGTTTGGCATTGTTGTTAAAGGGAGAGAATGTATCCATATTATCACCAGAAACTATTTATTATCATATTCCTCCAAACAAGGAGAGATCATATCCATAGGGAGAGTATTTGTATAAAAGTTGCAAATACAAGATAGTGACATCAAGAAGTAGAAAAGTCAAAAGAGAGAAATTGACACAAACAGAGGTCACAACACATCAGAAGAAGAAACAAAGAAAGCTGCAAGAATTAAATCTAAGCTAAACAAAGAGCTTATCGGTGGTGAAACATTTTTTTAGTTATCAAAACAAACTATTTGGTAATTTGATAAATCTCAACAATTGTATTTCATATTGTATTAGAAATAGTATAGCGTGATAATATAGTGTGTTTCCATCAATGCCAAAGGGAGAGATTGATGACATGTAACTGATTGAATGTTTGAATAATGTTAAGTTGAAGATGATGCAAGACATTAAATTAGTTAATGGTTTGTATTGTCATTGATGTCAACTTGATATCATCTGTATGGTCATATACATAATGCCAAAGAATTTAGAGAATCAATGGAACAATGGTTATGCTTTCAGCAATGCATAAAAGTCAAGTATTCACTAAGTGACAGACAACACCGGTGGAGTGCACACCACCAATAAAGATAGAGATAAAGTCACAGTGATGTCCGACGAGCAGAAGACAGTGTTTCCTGATGAAGAAGAATCACAGGATGCCCGACAAGCTGAAAATAGAGTTGCCCAATGAGAAAGATCCAATAATGCCTGATGGACAAAGATTCTGAAGCTAACTAAAGTTGCACCGATAGAACTGGTAGTTGTCATCATTAATGAACAGCATAATTGACCGACAGAATAGAGAGATTAGAAAATGACAAAATATCTAGCTGGTAGAGCTTAAGGATAGACTTAACTGGTTGTTTTATTTATTTTATTTGACCATAGTTAAAGCAATTTATTTATACAATTGGCAAGAAGATAACTATCAAATAAATCAGGAGTTAAAGCTGTAAATCAAATTGGCTGGATTATTTTTCATGCCAAGAATCAAGAATCAAGAATCAAGAATTAAGGAATATCATGTCTATATAAGAGAAAAGCATAATTCATTTCTGCATGCACTTAGATACACGAGGGAGTGAATTGAAAGAAGATGCTGAAGAGAAACTGGTGAAGGATAAACTTCATATAGTCCTAATAAATCAAGCTAAGGGAGAGCTAAAGAATTCTGCAGACACCAACGAACAGTGAAGCACAACATCATAGAGTAGAAAGTGTGAAGCACAAAGGAATTGAATTGATACATTGATCAGAGAGGTATTGTACATAAATAGATCTGAATATCTGCAATTAAAGTTGCATTAGAAATAGGTCATTGTGTTTCAGTTTAACCATTGAAGCATTAAGTCTCTTAAAAAAGTAGGACTTAACCATCTTCTATAATTGACGTATATCCTAACAGATTACCAAAAAGGTTGATTCATGATAGTGGTAGCGGTCTTACCTAAAGCCTATTGACAGTCTAAGAAGGAGGCTGATTCAAGGATGGTAGCATAGATTCGAAATACTAAGTGACAACCTATGTATAAAAATCCTCTAATAAGGTTGCACTTAACAGTGTGTTTGTAACCTTTAACAAGGTTGGCTCCTAACAGGGCTCACTTCAGAAGAGTGAAAATTTGGGGTACTGGTCCCAGTGGTTTTTCCCTTAACAGGGTTTCCATGTGAAAATCCATGTTTTATGTGTGTATGGTTTATTACTTTATTGTTTTACATTTCACATATGCATTTTTGGATCGATTGGTATACTCTGCATATTTACTGAGAATCAGCAAATGAGTTTTAACTGCTTATCGGTAATCAAGGAGAATAAGGACAAACAAGGTAAACCGATAGATAGTTACTTATTTCAAGTATTTCAAAGGCATACATCTTTTAGGGACTTAATAATCTGAGGTGTATTAATTGGTGGATTAAAGTTTAAATGATAAATTTTTGAGGCCACTGATTCACCCCCCCCTCTCAGTTATTACTAACAAAAGACCCATCAAATTATTTAGTGAGAAGTTAAATGAGGCAAAGAAGAGGTATTCATCATATGATCTAGAGATGTATACATTAGTCCAATCCCTCAAGAAGTGGAGACATGATTTTTTGCACACATAATTCATTGTCTATACAGATAACTAGGCCTTAAGTTTCATAATTAGTTAAGAAAAGTTGAGCCATATGCACATGAATTGGGTGGAAACCTTACAATACTACACCTTTTCTATCAAGCACAAAAAGGGAGTTGCAAACAAAGTTGCAAGCACAATAAGTAGGAGAGTGCTTACTATTTAAGAGATTCAAATGAAAATTATTGGAATTTATTCCTTAAAGGACATGTATACAATAGACGTAGACTTTAAGGAAGTATATTAGGTATTCCTTGATTTGAATGACATATACAATCATGAATTTTCTAATTAATTGATATAGGAAGGGCTTCTCTTTAAGGAGGGATAGCTATGCAGCCCAAAGTGTTCCATGAAAACCAGTATCATTCAAGAAAAGCATTGTGGTGCTATGTTTGGTCATTTTGGACTAGATAAGATATTGGAGCTAGTAAGAAGGCACTAATTTCGGCCAAAGATATAAGTTTATGTTAGGACGTTTGTAGGGACATGTTCTATTTGTCAAAAAGCCAAAGGCAAAAGTAAAAATCTAGGTTTATATCAACCCTTACCCATTCCATCAAGACCATGGGAGAATGTAAGCATGGATATTTTCATGGGACTACCCAAGACTCAAAGGGGATTTGATAATGTTTTCATTGTTATGGATAGGTTTAGTAAAATGGAACATTTCTTTCCATGTAAGTCCACTAGTGATGCATCCTACATTGCAGATCTCTTCTTCAAGGAGATAGTAAGAATTCACTGATTTCCTTTAAATATTGTGTCATATAGAGATGTTAATTTTTTTGGACATTTTTGGAGGACTTTGTGGAAGAAACTAGGGACAAACCTGTCATTTTCATCAGCCTATCATCCAAAAATGGATGGGAAAACAAAATTTTTAAATAGGTAATTAGGAAATCTCCTAAGGTGCCTCATGAGATAACATGGAGAGAAATGGGAATCTATAATTACTCAATCTAAATTTTTATACAATGACATAGTCAATAGAAGCACCAACAACTCACCTTTTTATATTGTCTATGGGATGAATCCAAGCGGAGTGCTTTAATTGAGACACCTTCCTTATGCTGAAATAATTAGTACAGATGGAGAACACTTTTCTGCATCTATTAGGGAGGATCATGATCAATTGAAGTGTCAACTAAAACACGCCACACAAAGGTACACACACCAAGAATATAAAAAGAGGAGAGAAGTTACATTTGAAGTAGGTGAACTAGTTTGGGCATTCCTCAAGAAGGAGAGGCTACCAAAGATCAAGCACACTAAGCTCTTACCCAATAAGGTTGTACCATATCAATTTTTGGAAAAATATGGGAAAAATGCATACAAGATCAAGTTACCAGCAGACCTTGGTATCTCACCCATTTTCAATGTATGTGATTTGACACCATTTAAAGGAGAATTTACTGTAGTTGATATACAACAAGAAGAAGTGGTAGAAGATCTTAAGCCTTTCCATAAAGAAGTACCACCATAACTTGAGAAGGTGTTAGATACTAGAGTCATGAAGACTAGAAGGAGATAATACAAAGAATACTTAGTCAAATACAAAGAACAATCTGACTTAGAGGCAATATGGCTTGATAAACATCATATTAACAACTAGGGATATTCACTCCAACAAATCATCCCAAGTGGAATTGATATTTATTCATCATTGGAGTATGATGTAGGGACACTCATAAAAAAAGGACATGGAAGAATAAATTTTTTTTTGGAACCTTTGGGTTATTTCTATTTTGTTTGTGTTTTTGTGTGTAATAAGTCCTAATCCATGTATTGACATGACCTTGTTTGGAAACCTTATAAGCCAACTTGGTCATATAGCCAAATTAGGACATTATGTTTTGGATTTTTTATTTATTTTATTGTATGTGTCATCATTCAATATTTGGATGGGTGTTGACATATTCTAAAGCTTGATTTTTGTCTTTTGGCATCTCTGTTTCTATTTTGAGAAGTTCTTGTTCAACAACTATTTTTTGTCTTCATGCAAGAAGTTGGAAGGTGAAGAGTTTCTTGAGAAGATTGATGGATTATTTGTATTTAAAGGTCCCTTTAATTTTAGAAGTCTAAGAAGATAGAGGAGAGATGTGTTGAAGCTTAGTGGGACTGTAATAATGAAGACTGTTTTGAAATATCACAATTTTCTTGTAACTTTTGATAACAAAGATTTCTCTTATGCATGTATGGATTGATCTAGATGTAAAACACATGTAATTATTTAGTAAATATTTTTATCTTTCTTTTTAATTCACTCTCAGCACCTGGAGTTCTATATTTGTGAGAAAAGTAATGTTTAGGCAAACTAGTCTGTTAAAGAAGGGTTATCTAGGGTTGTTTTTGAAATGGATGTAGTTTGAACTTCCACCATAGGTTTTCATCGGCCCTTGGTGGAATTAAATATCTTCCAATTTAATTTATTATTTTTATTTCCATTTTTTTCTTCATGTAGGAAGAGTGAGAAAAATGATGCCCTAGGTGGACATCCTCATGTGGCCACCTAGAAATTGATTGCTTTAAGTCTATAAATTATAGTGGGTATCGAGATATAAGGTCTATCTTTGTATTTAGATGTTTTTTGTGCCTTTAAAATCCTCAAATTTTTGATTTGGAGAAACGTAAAAGACCAGGGGTAGTTCCTTTGTTAAATGGACCTAATTAGCCCTTTGTAGGTCACTACAAATCTGCAAGGTTACATATCTTGGAATTGGTGTTTAAGTATGTCCTTGTGGGATTAGTAGGAGGTCCATTTTGGGTATTTAAATCTATAGTTTTTTACTAGGTTGTTTGGAGAAATGATGAATTAGAAAATGAAAACCATGTTCACAGGGCTATAAGAAATTTAAGGGACTTGTGAAGAAAGTCTATCCAAGTCCACTAGGGAAACAAAATGATTGGTTTGAATATTATGTTTTTTCCATTTTAAGATGTTTTACAAGCCCTATGAAGTTCCCCTGACATTATAGTGTATTTGGGTGCCTTGATCCAAGGATCTCCTTTTTGCATGCAAATGAGCATAAGGAGAGTTTTAGAATCAACCAGTGGTTTGATATAAACCTTTATGGTGTTCAAAGTAATTTTTTGAAGCCCTAGAGTTTATTTTACCTCTAGTGGTGTTCCAAAGTACTAGACTTTGCATCTTAATTGAGGGGATTTATCTTCTTTTTGATGAAAAATTCATCACATTTGGGGATTCTTCTTCACCTTCTTTGGAGATTGAAGTTCATGAGTCTCCTCTTGGTTTGACACATATCTTGGTCTAGTTTTATCATTATGATGTGATAGATTATTTGATCTTGGAGGTACTCATTCAATCTGTAGAGATGAATACATGGAGACTTCCTTCCTTCTTCTTCCATTTTGACATGGATTGGTTTCTTCCTAAGGAGAGACATGTTGCTTGTAGGCATTGGATTATCTTTCGTTTGTAGGTCCACTACATAAATATTGGAATTTCTCCATTATGGAGGGGGATACATGACTCCATCTTTCCTTCCTATGTAGGGATAATTTATTGTATGTACATGATTTATGTAGTCCTTGGAGGTGTAATACCCTTCTGTACGTGACACTTATTTCTTATTAACTTTGCTTGTCATTTTGTCTTGTTAGGAGGGTTAGTTATTTGATTTATTAAGTTACCAGTATTAATGTGAATTGTATGTGTATTAATGATGTTAAAAGATAATATAACTTATTATTAATATTTAATACTTAGTTTAACGATAAGACTTTAGTTATCAACTGAGATTTTTAAGCAATAAACTTTATCAACACGATATTAACAATTTGTATGAATAATTAATATATACTTTCTATAAAGTTGGTTTGATATATATAATCGATCTACATTAATATTTGTGTGTCGTCATGCTAATATAGTTGCAATGTATTATTAAGCTTTAATTTGTTCATGAGATTATAATGTTATTGAACCCCTATTTATTTTGAAGTTATAAGACAATAAATATCTAAATAGACTAGCAATTATATTTGTGTTATTAATGTAATAAAAATAATAGAACAGATTTATTATATTAATGTACGTATTCAATTATGTGTTTATTACTATATTGCCTTATGTGTGCTCCTCATTATAGTGATGGTCTATTTAGTAGATCATTTATGTCTAATAAAGATACAAATTAAATATATATTTTAGCTATGGTTATTTCGGCAAAGCATATTAGACAATGAAAAATTAATATTATTAAGTGAGGATAATAAATCTCATAAATTACTATTATTATAACATTAATTTAATATAAATTAAATGTTGATGAAAGAACTAAATAGTGAAATTGTTCCCTAAATTCAATATTGGATATTTATGAATTACTTGTTAGTAATCATCTATTTGAATTAATATATTTAATAAGATAATAATATAAGTTGTTTAGCCAAGGGCGAGAGAGTTGTTGGATGTCAGTCAAAAAGTGGGTAGCAAGTCAAGGATCACATCGTTGCATTCTATTTATGAGGTCGCAGTGTTTCAGACGGGGTGTGGCTCGAGGAAGTCAGAAGGATGTGAAGTCTACAGACTTTGAGAAGCCACGAACCAGGTAAAAGAAAATGGCCTTCAACAATGGGTACGGGGCTGAGAAGTGTTTTCGGGTGAATCCCAAGGATGGGATATTCACCTAGCCTGATATCAAGTCGACATTCACCAATCCCACAGACCGATATGTGAGAGAAACAATTTCTTTGCTGCACGGTGGCCTGTAGAGCGCTCAGGAGGTTGGGCCCTCTGCATGTTTCCATGGATGAACAAGGCAATAAATGGACTAATAATAATCGACGCCTCTTTGCCATAAGAGAGGTCGGTGTTCCTTCTGTAGCTGTCATTTCTGATGGGGATCGATGCCCCAAGGATTCATTAAAAAGTAAGTGGAGTGATGCAGCCTTCATGCCGAGGATCAGAGGTGAAGCATGGAGTGTTCAATTCCCACCGTTGCCAAATTCTGGGGGGAATGATTATTGAATGCCAAAGGAGTGACATGTATTTTTGGAGGGGGAATGGACATTATAAAGTTTATGTTTCTTTTGGCTGAGGAGCGACTACTATTTTGGGGGGAGAACAACCGTGGCACCTGAAAAACCACCACGTTCAGTACCGGCTTTACTAATCAAATTTGAATTTTAGGCATCCAGAAGGTATGTCATCGAATTACGCCCTTCAGCTTAGTAGTCATTTGGTTCCAGACAGACTTATAGCTAAAATTGTGTTTGAGTTTGATGATTTATCGCATGAGGCTCAGATTATCTTGTTTTAGATAATTTCTGGTCTTCCAAATAAATTTATCCTTTTATGTAGATGTATCAGATTGTTGTAGGCTTACAAAGACGGTATTGTACTTCAATACCTTTGATCTATCTCAGTCTTTGTGTAGAGTTATTAGCCCTTATAAACAGTGGTCAACATTAACCTATTTTCTCGCACATTGAAGTTTTAAATAGAGTCTATTGGTGGGATTGCCAGGATAAATAAGCCATGATCTAAAGCTCTCGCCTTCTGGTTTGATTGACCTGCTAATAGAAGATTGCTTTGATTTCTCTTCTGATTATGCAAATAAAACGAATACCTTATGGCAAGAATTGGGAGCTTTTGTCTGGATTTAACAAATAATTGGGAAATATTGAACTACTAAATGTACCCAGTAAGATTTTTTTTAAGTATCGAGCTGTGAGGGTCAAGGCTCAAAAGCAAGCTCATATTTGTTAAGACACCTGAGTTGGAGCCTTGGCTGGAGAGAAATTATCCAACAAGGGATACACACCACTTGTAACATCTAGGCAAGCCAAAGTACCTGAAATTACACATCTGTCGCAAAAGGTAAAAGCTCAATAATCTCACCTTTGTGTGCTCATTAAGAGAGTTTGCGCTACTCAAAGTACAGTATGTTTTCGAACAATTAGAAAATAGGTAACGTTGTAGAAGACCAGGCGGATGGAGGGTTCCCATGTGATCATATAGTTCTACCAATTTGACTGGTTTTCAGGTGTCCCATCCATCAGAGTGCTTTGAAGTTGTGTAGAGATTGATTTTTCCTTCATAGCTGGAAGTTGGAATAATGAAATTTTAAATATGTTACACTCCAAGATTGTTATTATTAGATTGTGTTCTAGGTTGTTAAGAGATTATTATGTCTGAATCACGTTATTACACCTACTTTAGTAATTATGGGATAAGTTTATAGGACTTCATAGTTTCATGTTATGCAAAAGAAAATGTCTTTTAAGAAAGTGTTAGTAACTTAATACTAAATTTTTCCTTGCCAAAAAATCTTTATATTTATTTATAATGCTTTCTATGGATTTCCATCATGCTTGATTTTCAATCTTAGGGTTGTAACCTTTACTAGATGCTAATGAGATTTGCCTTATTGGAATTTCATTATTTTACTTTTCAGTACCAAGTAATTTTGTATAATTTGTTAATAATAACCTTGTTTAATAATTAGGAATTTATGTATTTTTTTTAATATATATTTTACTCTTAGTTTAAATTGTTAGACAAACATTATAATTATTATTATAGTTGAAAATATAGTTTTAGGGTAGTCATGAATAAATTATTAGTTGTTTTATAAAAAAAAAAAAAAACTTAGATGAAAGGTGTTATAAATGTTCTTAGTTGAAAACATAAGGAAAGACTATTAG
Organism: Thuja plicata; assembly: GCA_018584345.1. Lineage (NCBI taxonomy): Eukaryota > Viridiplantae > Streptophyta > Pinopsida > Cupressales > Cupressaceae > Thuja > Thuja plicata. The sequence continues at coordinate 3,451,575 of MU225623.1, read as the reverse complement.
AAAGATATATTCTTATATGTAATGTTTATTAAAGATTATCAATAGCTAATGAGTTAGTATCTTTTAGTGATTTTAGCCTTGGATATTTTAGGGCTTCATTAGTTCATGCTATCGTAGGACTCTTTTAGTTAGTCAGTTTAGTTTTGTCAATTTTATTACAAGAGGTTTTATTAAATGATGATACTTGGATTAGAAATTGTGTACATTATTATAACAAGACCCATTCTTTTAGTATTATAGTTATAGATTTTTGTGTAGAGCCATTTAGTACTTGTGTTTCTATATGAATAAAGAATTTAGTAACTTAGATTTGGTGACTAGGTGAGATTTGTATAAACATTGTTTGAAATTAACATTGAGTAAACCTTAATATTTTATGTTTTTTTTTAAGGAATGACCTTGACTTAAAATGCAAGACACCATTGTTAGTGTGACTGTAACATTTATAGTTAGAATTAATTGTTAATTATATGCCTCTTTTTAGGACTTAGATTTTAGTATATAATAGCTATAATTGGAGTTTGATGGTAACATTCAACACGATGCGATGTGATGCATAAGGTATTTAAAGTCAGATGCATAGTTAGTGAGTTGTGTTTAACTGCTTATATGTTATTTTGAAATTGTATAGGAATTTATTAATTTCAAGATTATGGTGTTGTGAGTATAGAAATGACTTGTGTCAAGATAATTGTCCTTGGATTTTAATTTATGAATGTGGATGAATGAAAGTGTAAGTTTGTATGAGTATTGCAATGTAGTTTTCATGGATTGTAGCCCTTGTAGTTTTCTAAAGTTCTTGCATTGCTATTGTGTTGTGGGAGTTGCAAGGTACACTCACCCTTGGGAGGGAAGAGTAGCCTTGGGGGTGAAGAAGTTTGACAGCCCATGGGTGTAGAGTCTCTTCTTAGGGAGAAGAGGGAAAAAAACATGGATGTATGGGCTCCATGTAGTCATTCCACTCTTTGTTGGGGGTCATAAGGGAGTTGTTTTGGATTGATGCCTTGGGGGTCATAAGGGGTTTTGTTGTGCATTTGGGAAGTGGAGGAGAAGATGATTTTTTAATTTGAAAAGCCATGTGAAGGCTTTTTCTTTGTACTTGTGGTATGGGCTTTCCAAGTATGTTGGAAGAGCCATTTGTAAAGCCATGTGAAGGCTTGTTTTTACCTTTGGAATTGACTTTCTCCCCTTGGGTACTTGGTCCACTTCACCCCATGTTTTAGGGTCATTTGATGAACCCTCGAGCCATGTTGTACGTCTTGGATCTCTTGAAGTCACCCTTGGGTATTAATGTTGATGCGTGTGTCTATTTGTGTTATTTCTTTTATGAGCTTGAAATTTGTGGTTTGAGATCCAAGCACCGAACTACGTAGACTCTGTGCAAGACGTAGGCAAGGCCACCTGAGCGTGAGCCCCCGAGTCTTTAGGTCTGTCCCTTAGGTCCTTTCTTTCTTTGATTATAGATGTATATTCTCTTGGTTACATTAATGGAAAGGTTTTACTCTATGGTCTAGTGTTATTGGTTGTAACTTTGACATTGAAGATTGATCTATGCAACATATGTGGAACTCCATAATTGGTATAATATAGTAACAATTGTACATTCACTAAAATAACTTGTAATTTGGTATTTGATCATAGTTCATGTTGTATTAATGTAGCATTCATCCATTCCTCTATGATACTTAAACTAGATAAAGTAAAGAAAAAATTCATTCTTCAAAAAAAATAAAAAATTGTTGTGTTTCTTTCATGCTAATTTTGGGCATGACAGGAGGATCTTGAGTCTTCCATCCATCCATGCATCTTGTGTGTTTTCATCTATCTTTGTGGAGGGGAGTTTTGTCCCATGAGGTTTTCTCCCTATGTCTACTTTATGAGAGATTTCATTGCATTTCATTTTCATATTGTACTTGGGTACCTAACATGGCCTAGTAGTCAGGACCCATCTTGCATTGTGAGTTTAAGTTTATTCCCCTAAGTCGCACTTAGGTGGGGGTTTCAATGTAATTAAATATTCACTCATTAGACTTTACTTAAGATTACTTAGGATAATGCATACATAGTAGTTTTCATATGAGACACCTAGGAGTTTGCATCTTATTTTAGCACATGATGTAGGAAAAATCCCACTTTAGGTGGTGATAGTTGTTATCACATTCCACTTTATGTGTGAGATCCACCTTTAGTGATCTTATCACATTATCATCCTCCACATGTTGCAATACTTCATTGAATAATATAGGATGATCCACCTTTGGTGGACATGTGATCCTACCTTCTGTAGGTGATAGATTATCTACTCCTTATCAAGGTCTCTTATTGTGTTTCCTATATATCCAGGCTCAGTGTAATCATCTCCTATTTTAATATTGCATCACTGATGATTATATATTTTATTCTTGTTTATATTATCTCCTTTTGTGCTATTCTTTTACCTCTATATCCTTGGTTCATTGCCATTTGAAAATTATTACATGTACAAGATGTGTATGTTTTAGGTGTCCAATTTTGGCCATTTTGGTGTGCTAACCAAAAATTGCACTGGCCCACCCCAATATCTTGCGTGACATACAATTTGAAATAGAGATGGTGGCCATATGATATTCAATAATGTGACCACCATTCAAACCAAATTGAGAAAATTTTCAATTTTATGCCACCCTACACTCCATGTAGTTAAATCCTTTTAGGTGTTAAACTATGTTTCAAAGTGTATCAGACTATAACTCTAAAAAGGAATGAAAATACTAAAAGGTTATAAAAAAATTGCAAGTCCTAAACACTACAACTCCCAATTTCAATCAATGCATAATTCCCTCACTCTTCCTTGCAATGGAGGTAACTGCACATCTCTTCACCTTTCTTCCACCTCAAGTATTGCATATTTCAAGCATAAAACAATTCAATTTTCCCAACTCATTTACATTTTATTAAACTTTCATTCTATTCTCTCCTACGTTTTCTTGAGTTTTTGCGTCATTTCACATTCACTCTGAATCAGTAGTGCAACAAGAACACTCTACCATTTGAAGAGATTTATAGTGGTGAATTGTGTTGTAAAGCTCACCATTCACTTTGAATGATGGACTTTCACATAAGTGAACACTACAAGGGTCTCAAATCACTACATGTTTTCATTGCTAATACCACTGTCAAGGTGGAGTGTGAAGCTATATCTCAAATAAATGTTCTTGGTAGTGTTGCGTAAATGTATATATGTATATTTAATATTTCTATTGTTAGTATATTTAGGACACCTCACGTGTATTGGTTCATATCCCCTATTCATTTCCAATTGACGTGTAAACAATTTTTCATTTCATATGTTTTGATTTCTTATAGGTTAGATATTTCTATGAAAGATGTTAAAAAAAGTACGTGCTAAGTGCACAAAAAATGATTAAACTATAATTATTATAAGAAATCCTTATACATAATATAGATAAAATTACATTGGGGAATGTAGACTAAATTGCAATAAAAATAATATGGATACAAATATATGGGTAAATATGGATGTAAAAATGAGTAAGTGATAAGTGGAGAAAAATGTATTAAATTATCATTTTAGAAGCAATCAATATATGTATTATGTTTATAAAAATTAAGAATTAGGGAATATGAACATGATGAAATTGCTAGATACAATTTATGGAATAGGGAAAATGGACACAATTACATGGTTGTATACAATTTATGGAATAGGGAAAATGGACACAATTACAATGGGGAATGTACACTCAATTAAAATTAAAAGAATAAGCAGACAATTGAAATATGGATAAAAACATGGAGGTAATATGGATGTTAAAAAAAGTAAGTGTTAAGTATAGAACAAGGGATTAAATTGTAATTTTTAGAAGCAAACCATGTATGTATTATGTGTATAAAAATTATGGATTGGAGAACATGAACACAATGACATGGTTGGATATGATTTATGGAATAGGAAAAATGGAGACAATGACATGGTTGGATATAATTTATGGAATAGGAAAATGGATACAATTAAATTGGGGAATATAGATTCAATTATAATTGAAAGAATATGGAAAGAGCTACAATATTGATACAAATATAGGGGTAAATATGGGTGTTTAATTGAGTAAGTGTTAAGTGCAAGAAATGAGATCAAATTGTAATGTTTAGAAGAAATCCATTTAAATAATGTGTATAAAATATATAGATTAGGGACTACGAACACAATTACATGGTTATTGTTCATGTCTTCATTGCTCATATTCAACTCCTCTAAATTCTTCCATTGCTAATTATAAGAAAATCCATCCCGATTTTTAATGATAAAGTCAACCACCTTCCTATTGTAGGTTTGAGAAGAATAAGTAGTTGATTGAGATATTGATATTATCATTGAAGTCAACATGTTTATGTTGTCATTAGTAACTGGCTATTGTAGATGTCATTGATTTTTGTGTGTAGTGGTACCGAGAGATATGCTTTGCATTTATTCTATGCTTAAAATTTATTGATGTGGTTTGGATACATTGTTAAGAAATATTTATATTTATTGGATTCAAAATTTTGTGCTCTAGATTTTTGTTATGAATAATTTGTGTTTATTTAAGTGTAACAATGTTTGATAGAGTTTTCTTTGTGAAATGCATGTTCTTCATTTCTCTGCATGTTGTTTTACTCCATGTTTGGCTTGCCATGGCTGTTTATGCTTTCATAATATACTTCGGTGTATAAAAATTTAAGAGTAATGGGCATGATGTATGTTTTGGTTTTAGTTAAGATGTTTTGTGGTCCACTTTTTTATTCCTTCCCACCACAATAATGTTTAGGTGCTTACCTAATTTTAATGTTTGATGCAGTCAAGGACATAGAATCCCCAAAGGAGATGTCAAATCCTTGCAACAAGAGTCAACACAATGGAAAAAAATAAGATACAATAAAGAAGAACAAGTTTTGTATTCAAATACCAAATTTATTAATCATAATTTCTTCATACATGCCAGGCTGTAAGGCCACCCCAATTACGACCAAGTACAAAGAAAACCAACTCAACTAAGACCTACTCCTAGATCTTCCTAAGTCTCAGAGATACCCTCTAGGAAATTATTTTCTGCCCATCCCTTCTCTAGACTTCTTTCTTGATACCCAAACAATCAAAAGCCCTAAATTTATACACAACCACCAATAGGTCAGCCTCAACAAATGATTATACATCCCAAGAAACATTTTAGACCCAGTCGGCCTAAACCCTAATTAAATACCACATTTAATCATTTCAAAAGGACCTATCCAAAAATCAAGTCGGCCACACATAGATCAACCTAGAAAACTATTCCATTCAGCTCCACCAATCAGAAACATTGACCACAACTAAAATCAATCAACCGATAAAATCATAGGACCAATGTCATGAACAACAACATCAACCCGAAATAGAAACAACAAGATCTCTCAAAACCCACCACCTCGAGAAGTAAAATCATATAATTACACTCTATAAACAAAAATGAACAAACCATTTTTATCACTCCTACCAAACATCTCTACGGATTGACCGATCATAGAATCTCAAAAAACTATCTGGAACTAGAACTCTTTCTTACATCGAGTCACATAATCCATCATAACTCATCATGGTAACTCCAAATGAGTTTTGATCATAGGAAAAGATTCCTATTGACCTCATGAAAACCATATCACAACCATGCCTTCTGAAAATATAAAGAAATCCATGGAGCCAACAATCACCAAACCGGTGACCAAGAACATAAAACAAACACAAAAATAGTAGAAAAAGTTCACCAGAATACCAATTTTTTTGGACGATGAAAGATTATTGAGGACCCAAGATGCTCCTACATCAGACACATGGGGTATGGAAATATTATCCATGAGAACAACTCATGATTTATGCATGAATAAGGGACAAAAATTCCTTACTTATTCTTCATCCACAAATCCTCCTCATCCACAACCTATACTGCCTTCCTCCTACCATCAACCAAGTCTAGAAAATGATTCAAATCCAACTCACCATCAGGTCCAACCTTAGGTTATTCCTTCAGATCTTCTCTCAATTTGTATCTTTTGTAAAGACCCAGAGTCTTCTCCTTCTTCTCATTATCCACCAATGTAATCAATCTACACCTCTCACCATCCTTACTAATGATAATTAAATCTTTCTATAGTCATGAACTGTTAGAATGAATTTAGAATAACTGAGAGAGGGGATGAATTAGTTATCCATAGGTCTAGATGTACCAATTGAAACTTTATATCACTTTAAGTAACTCAGGTCTGCTCGGCAGTAATAATATAAATCAATAACATAAATATGCAGTTTACTGTTCAAATTTAATAAGCTTGTAGAAAATTAATAGTAAAAAACAACATAATCATTCACACAAGGTGACACCAATATTTAATGTGGAAACCCAATTTGGGAAAAACCACCAGTAACATGCTACCAAATTTTCACTCTTTTGAAGTGAGCTCTGCTAGGAGCCAACCCTGTTAAAGGTTACAAAACACATTGCTAAATGTGACCTGGTTAAAGGATTTAATCACCCTGTCAGGAGTGGCCTTGTTAGAGGACTTGGAACATTCCACCTGAATGTCACCTTGCTCAAAGGATTTATACAATGACTGTTAGGTCAAGCTGGTTAAAGGATTTTGACTGATACAATGGTTAGAAAGTAATCAACATGTGTGATCTGATACATACAACTAAATTTTCAAATCTAGATTTAGTTTAGCTCTAATGATAATTCAATGAGTGACCTCCAATTCTCATTTCAATCTTCAGATCTGCTTGGAAATTCGTCAAGCAATCACTTTTGCAATTCTCTACTTCTCTGCTCAACCTTCTCTGCCAGATAATGCCAATTAGTCAATTAACCATGCAATCCACTTACATACACTTAGCACATACATCTCACAGCTTGAATAACCCCTTGAGGTTATTTTTTATCTCTTCATCTAGGTAAAATAAATCTTTTCCGCTTAATCAAGATCATATATCTTAGGTTAGGTTAATTTACTTCTCCAAAGTAATCACTAATTAAATCTTGGATCCATGCATTAATTATGGTTACCCATGCATTTAAATAATGTGGACCAATCATGCTTATCCTTAATTAAATTTACATATCTTAATAGATTCAATTATGTTAGCTAAAGATCTCAAATCTCAACATTTACCAAAATATTGGCGCTCGGTCGACACAGTGTTCTTCCACTCGGTCATCACTATTTTCTCTGGTAATTTACTCTCTCTTAGTCAACACTAGAAATTATGCTTGACATACATTGGTGATCACTAAACTGACATCTTCATTTTAGTGTTATAAATAAACAACACATTACCTTGCCAATGTGCCAACTGATCAAGTACCCTTGTAATTTCCCATAACTCAACCATTTCACTTGGTCTTCTTGTTATCCTTGCCTTCAAATCTTCTTTAGTAATCAATAGATATGGTACTCAAATGGATAGAAATAGTCTCACCATTTAAGGTTTGACATCAATGACAAAACAAATTTTTTTTATATTGTAGCTTTCCAACAATCTCCCTCTTTGGCATTAATGACAACACTAAACTTTAAAACAATAATTTTACAAACATAGTTACCATACAATCCAAAATTTTTGCTTGTGTTCCTTGATATGAAAAAATATTCATTAATGCCTTTAGCTTCATTTTGATTCAAACCATTTCTCCCTTTGTGTATGTAGTTACACTGAAATCTTTCTGTTTCTGTTCATCTATAGACTCCCTCTTTCAGTAATCTCTCCCTTTTTATGTAAGTAGTAAACTCTCCCTCTTTGACAACAATGCCAAAGATGTTGACATCTTTATTATGCAGATTCTTTGGTTATAACTCTGTATCATGCTATTCTTGTCATCTTGCTTATGACTGATCCTCTTTTCTATCCTTGTCTTTCTTTCATAGCTTTAGACAGCTTCCTAAAGTGTGACTCCTGTGCATCAATGTGTCAAATATTCTGAATATAACATTTGATGCAATTCTTCCCTTCTAAACTAATTAACCTTAGTTAGGGGAATCACCCCTAATTTACCTCATAGATACTCATGAGCATCCTTGGATAGTGCTTTTGTAAATATGTCTGCCAACTATTCCTTAGTATGCACATATTCCAGTCTCACTTCCTTATTTTTAACTAACTCTCTCAAGTAATGATTCTTGATAGCTATATGCTTTTTCTTAGAGTGCAACAAAGGGTTCTTAGAAATATTAATGGTACTCATGTTATCAAAATATATAACAATTGGTTATGTGATCTCTGCTTTCATACCTTTCAGTAGTATCTTCAACCACACAATATTGGAGCAATTAACTTCTACTGCCACATACTTGGCTTCAGTTGTAGATTCTGAGGTGCAATTTTTTTATTTCTTGTCCAGGAAATCAATCTCTTTCCCAAAATAAATGTGTCACATGTGGTTCTTTTCCTATCATCCATGTTTCTAGCCCAATTGGAATCAATGTAAACTCTGAGTTCAAATTTGTCATTCTTTTTGTAATACATATTACATACCATATTCATCTGTACCCTTCAAATATCTCAGAATTATTTTTACTACCATCATATGAGTTTCCTTGGGATTGGCAGAAAATCTTGCAACAATTCCAATAGCCATAGCAATATCAGGTCTACTGTACACAACATATTGCAACTTTCCAATCATTTACCTGTAAAGGGTTTGATTCACTTCTTTTGTATCATCATTTTTTGTTAACTTTTGTCTAGTAGCCATGGGTGCATTTACTGGTATTGATTCTTCCATTCCAAAAGTTTTTAGTATCTCCTTGACATATTTTGATTGAGTAATATAGATATGATTATTCATTTGGTATATTTGTAAGCCAACAAAGAATTTGATTTCACCAAACATAGACATCTCAAATTCAGTTTGCATCTCTTTTGCAAATGTTTGGCATAACACATCTTGTCCACCAAATATAATGTCATAAAAAAAAATTTCAGCTAATAAAGTACCTTTACCTTGTTCTGTCTTCAAATACAAATTGTTGTTGTCATTGGTCCTTGCGAATCCAATCTTTATCAGATAATTGTGCAATCTCTCATACCATGCTCTTGGTGCTTGCTTCAGTCCATATAGTGCCTTGTGTAATTTGAAAACCATGTTCCTCTTTCTTGGGTCAACAAATAAATCAACTTGTTCAATGTACCTTTCTTCTTCTAATATCCCATTCATAAATGTTGAATTAACATCCATTTGATAAAATTTAAAACCTTTGTATGCTGCATATGCAAGTAAAGTGCTGACTCCTTCCAACCTTGCAACTGGGGAAAATGTTTCTCCATAATCAATTTCTCCTCTTGTGCATATCCCTTGCATACCAATCTAGCTTTATACCTTGTTACTTCTCCATGTTCATTCAACTTATTTCTGAATACCCACTTAGTACCAATTACATTTTTGTCATTTGGCCTAGGTACAAGTGTCCAAGTTTTGTTCTTTTCAATCTGCTCAATCTCTTCATTCATGACTTGTATCTAGTCTTCATTTTCTAAAGCATCTTTTACTATTTTAGGATCAAAATCAAATAACAAGCAACTACCGTCTCTCAACTTACTTTTTGTCATAACTGGAGAATCCTTTGATCCTATGATTTGATCAGGTTTGTGGTGCCTCCTTACATATTTTTCTATAGTAGGTTCTTGTCTTGCTTTGGATTCATTATTCTCATTCAATTCAGGTTGATTCTATGTCTCTTCATCTCCATTAGATAGCTTTGCAATTACCTCTTGTTGCCTAACAACCTCATTCTGTGACTTGGCAGGTGTTAGATGTTTCTCGGCAACCTCTTCTTTCGGTTCAGGTAATACATTAGAATCTTCCTCATCCAGATATAGGTTCCTGTAAGAATTCCAATTTATTTCTTTCTGCATATTCATTAATTCTAACATTTGCACTTTCCACAATTTTGTTAGTGTTAGAATTCAAACACTTATATGCTTTGCTTTTAGTTTAATAACCAAGAAATATCCCTTCCTCACCTTTAACATCAATTTTTCTATTTCTGATATCCTTCAATATGAAGCATTTATTTCCAAAAACTTTGAAATATCTTACATTAGGTGCATATCCATACCATAGCTCATAAGGTGTAGCATTAGTACCTTTCTTGATTTGTACTTTGTTTAGGGTATAGACTGTTGTACTCACAACTTCTCTCTGATATTTATGTACAACATTTTTCTCCATCATTAGTGTTCTGGAACAGTCCATGATAGATCTTTTTATTCTTTTAGCAATACCATTTTGTGGTGGTGTCCTAGGTGTGGACATCTATCTTTTAATACCTCAGTCATTGTAGAATTTGTTAAACTCATTAGAAATAAACTCACCTCCTCGGTTAGATCTCAAACATTCAGATTTTTACCTGTCTCTTTTTCAAATTTTGCCAAGTACCACTTAAATAACTGGAGTGCATCAATTTTTCTTTAAGAAATATATTATTCATCATTCTAGAGTAATCATCAACAAATAGAAGGAAATATTTATCTCCACAGTAACTTTTCTGACCAATGGGACCACAAAGGTCAGTATGAACCAATTCCAAAATTTCCTCAGAAGTATGAGTCTTGCTCTTGAAACTAGACTTAGTCATTTTTCCCAATTGACATTGCTTACACATTGCATTTTCAGGTCTCTTTAACTTAGGAATCCCTCTAACCTTTTTAAATTTGATTATGCTTACCAAGTTATCAAAGTTTACATAACACAAACTTTTATGCCATAACCAAACATCATTATATTGTGCAAAAAAGCATGTCTCATCAACTAAGTCTAGATAGAACATGTTACCTTTTGTTACATCATAGATCTTTGCCTTCTTGTGATGGAACTCAACTTTGTAACCAGAAGTATTCAGCTGTGCAACACTCAATAAATTATATTTAAGATTATCAACCCAATATAGATTATCACATATGATCTTGTTAGTCAATTTAATTGATTCTTTCCCTTTAACAAGACATGGTGCATCATTACCAAATTTAACATAACCACCTTTGCACTGATCTAAGGTCTCGAATTTATTTTTATCACCAATCATGTGATGTGAATAACCACTGTTAATAATCCAATGATCACCTTTACTCAAATAAGAAATTAATGCATTTTTATCATCATCATCATCAGAATCATCTTTCATAGAAACATACACAACTTCTATATCATTTTCATCAAAATTTTTAGATCCACTGTCAGAAGCTTCTTCAACTATATAGAAAGATTTCTTATCTTTGTCTTTGTAATCCTTATACTTTTTGAAGTCTCTGTCATCTTTTCTATCTTTTTACTTTCTGTCTCTTCTTTCTTCTTTGTCATTCTTATCAGGACATCTAGCAGCAATATGACCAACTTTGTTACATGAAAAACAAATGATAGGAAGTTTACCTTTGAATTTTCCTTTTCCTCTAGATATTATTCTTGCCATAAGTGCCTCAAGTTCTACCAGATCATCATCAGTAGTGTCGTTGTCACTGTTCACACATTTCTTTCCTTTCTTTGATTTGTTAAGGACCAACTGGGACTTGAATGCAGATTCAATAGCTTGTGGAGTGTAGTTATCAAAATTTGACATCTCAAATGCAGTAAGTCTGCCTACCAGACCTTCTAAAGTCAAATTATTATTAGGAGTACATCTCAATTCTTGAATTTTAGAGACTCTAATAGCATATAATCGAAGAAGAGTCCTCAATAACTTTCTCATAATGGTGTTATCATCAATGATTCCATTAGCTCCTATGATAGCATTTACAACTTCTTTTATCCTACCACAATATTGAACTATATTTTCTCCTTCTTGCATTTTCATTTCATCAAAATTACCTCTTAAACTTTCAGATTTGGCTCTCAGCACATTTGTATCTCCTCCATAGATCGTTGCTAGGGTATCCCAAATCTACTTTGCATTTGTACAGTTCTTTATGTCTTCAAATTCAGGATAGCTTAAGGATGATGTGGTCTCCAACATTGCTTGATTGTGTTCCTACTTTTCTCTTAACTATTTATTGGTGATAGGTGTAGTAGGGGCTATTGGTTGTATTCCCAGTTCTGGTGTTTACCCTAAAATTTTTGTTATCTTCATGACTGAGAGGTGAAAAATCTGAAAATGTGTCCAAAGTTACAAGGTCCCTGGAAAATTTCATATTCTTAGGTCAGAATCTAGAGAGATGGTTAAAAAACCCTATCTTAGGTTTCATTATATGCAAAAGTGTCAAAAAACCCTAGATATGTTAGTCTGGTTTATATTTTTGAGTTACTTTTTTAGGATTAAGTTATAAGTAAGTATTATGTTTTTAAAGGTTAGTCGCCCAGTCTCCTAATGTTGAACGAATATTCTTTTTCATAACAAGACTTAGCGATTCACTTTGGTCAGGATGTCTCTAAAGGGAAAATAATATACTTTATAGGTCATGAGACTTAGCAAAATGCATCAGTCGCTAAGTCTCCCAATGAAGAAAACATGATATGGTGACATGCAGACAAGCGGTTAAGTCGCAGTGTATCATGCAGTTAGCAAATTATCATGAGACTTAGCAATTCCTTCAGTCGCAAGGTCTCCAGAACAAAACATAGTTACTGATAAGTTTACAAGCTTTATTCGCCATGTCTCTAGTTAAAAAGTCAGTTAAGTAAAAGGTTTAGAGACTTGGTGACAAACTGCAAATTGAAATGAAATATATAGTGGTCGGGTAGTCGCTAGTTAAACATGGTGAGTCAACATCTTTTCAGCGACTTGGAAACAAACAACTAAAGATGAGACACGTGTCCACAATGAATAAAAAAAAATATATCATTTGGCGATTAAGAGACTAAAAGATGTAAAGGTATGTATTTTGATATTGTCACATGGTCTCCAAATGATTTAGGGTTTCCAAAATATATTCAGCGACTTAGCGAAGCCGTCAGATGTAGAATAAAGATAAGATCAATGATAGTCACTGAGTCTCTACAAAATTTAGATAGAGTAAAATATTCTCACGACAATGAGATTAAGATTTAGTCGTGTAGTCTCTGAATTAAAATTAAAATGATAAGATAAAGTTTCATGAGTCTTTGTTGCCGAGTCTCCAAAGGAAATATTAAAGAGAAGATTTATTCGGTGATTGAGTGACTAAGGGTAGTCATGGGCTCTCGTAAAAGGAAAGGAGCATTTAGAGACATAGCGATCAGAGATTAATAGATGAAACGGTAGCCATAGTCACGGGGTCTCCAAATAAACTCAGAGTTAGGAAATTCTACTAGCGACTCAGATTCATTTGGTCGCGTGATCACTAGAAGTAAATCGTGGTTAAGCTGAGGTGAAGAGAATCATGCAGTCACTAGATCTCTAGAAGAATTGAGAGTTAGGGGGTTTGATCAGTGAAAAGGAGATAATGCATAGTCGCTAAGTCACCAAATATGAAGAGTGATAGTTGTGATAAATGGCGATTGGTGACATGACAATATGGAGATTCATCATCCAATAGAAATACGGGAGATTAATTACTATGAGAAAAATGTATCTCAGATGTCAGGTGAAGAACCAATCATATCAAAACAAGTGATTTTGTTCAAATTTTATAAGGGTTTTTCTAAAAATGAACTCATTTGAATTTGATTTCCTATCACATTCATGAGCTACGGCTAGGAATTCAATAAATATCACAGCATGTAAACTTGAAGGTTGAATTGATTGATTCTTCAATGATGAGTTAAGTACTTTGTAATGTTACCATAAAGGGATGATCTCAGGTTTATTCTCATTCATCATACATCCAGAATTTCAGAGCGAAAAATTTGTTAGGTTTTCTGTGTCCAAGAAGAAAGAATTGTTAATTCAGTGAAGTTTTTATCAAATTCAGGGTAATTATTCAGTTTTTCAGAGATCTCGAATTGTATTCAGTGCACAGAGAAGGGTAAGGTGTCCTGAAAGAAGATTTGTTCCAATATCAATAAAAAGGAAGTGAAGAACAGAAAAAAAAATGAGTATGTTGGTCCTCTCAAATTTGGAACAAATTTGGAAGGACCATTTAGAAATTTTTAGTTAAGGTGAGTACCCGAAAAAACTTTGGTGAGAAGGCTTAGTTCAAATGCTTGAAAAGATACCCTAGTGATTTTCATTAGATATTACTTGGGAAGAGGATTCAGTACCTTTTATTTTGCATATGAAGTGGGTTCCAACTCCTAAATTCCAAATCTAACATGTTTAGGGAGTAGTCATTTTGAGGGGGTCACCTAAATCTGCATTTTGCTAAGGTGTCATTTTGTTGTCCGGGGCCTAGTTTCCTTCTGATTATCTTACTCCCTGTTGAGTTTCATAAGTCACTACTTTGGGAATGTGTTACATGCATATCAAAGAGCTTATGTTTTAGATCTCAAGTCATTATCAATCCATTTGATAAGTTTCCATATTCCCCAAAGTTGGTTGCTCAGAATTGTTTGCATCTTTATTCTGCTTAGAAATCTGAATTGCCCAGTTTGACAGGATATACCTTTTGACCAGTTGATTCAATTGAGAAAGTTCCTTTTGTACTATGTTCTAGTGATCACATACTTCATATTTTCTAGTTTCTAGATCGTGATGAATCCATTTGAGCAATTTGCCAGTCTGATTCTGTTGACATTTTGTTAAGTTTCCGAAAGTTGTTGAATGCATATTTCTGAATACCTTACTTTGAAGGCCTTCATCTTTGATCAGATGGATAGGTATGACATCATGGTGTATTCCCAAGTAATGTAAGCATGACAATGAGCCAATATTTCTAGTTTGCAGATCCCTATGAAATCAGATGACAAGTTTTTTAGAACCATTCTGTTAGTGAATAATTCTGATTTCCTGAGTATTCAAGTACAGAATTACTAAGTTATCCACTTTGGGGTCCTGAAAATGTATCCCCGGTTGAACATTTTGGATAATTGAGTTGTCCCTCATATTTTAAACATAAGAGTGTACTCACCTGAGGATTTAAAGATTCTTGCCAATCCAGTTATTCACTTTGCCAGAGCCTTTCCATTTCCAATTTATTAAAGTTTTCACTGAAAATGCAGAATTTAGAATTAAATGACATACTTTGTAGTTTACCTGTTTGCACATGGTTTGAGGTCAAGCATAATTGAAAGTTGATCTACATTGTAGACCTAGGAGAGAACTCATTTGAAGATTTCTAGATTTTGATCAATCTAGTTGATCACTTTGCTTCGCTGTTTCCAAATTCAGTTTCTGCATTTTCATTGTGGTAAAAACCAGAAAAGTGTTAGGATGCTAATTTTGCAGATTTGTATCAGTTGAGAAGTTTTTTTTCAGAACAAGGTAACTGAGGTTTTACATTTTACACATGACATTGAATCCAGGTTCAGAGGTCAGGATTCTAAAGATTCATTTTAGTGATTTTGTGAACTCAGTATCAGAGGCAGTTTTTGCAGATTGACAGTGCAGAAACAAAGTCAAAATTTTTGAATGGTCATTTCGCAAGAGTGATAACTTTTTGTGTAAATTTTTTTTTCAAGAACCAATCACGGCATCATGCTTATTACATATGAATGTGTTGTTTGACCCGGTGGTGAGACTTCATAACATGATTTAGTAATTTTGCAATAACAGATCCAGATGAGATTTATGGTGTTTCAGCATTGGCACCTACACAAGTTTTATGAAAGGCTAAGTTTGCACTGTTATATCTTGTGCCTAAGGATGAATCTGGCATGGCCTTTCTGCATATATATTCAATGCTAATGAATGAATATTTTTGCTGAATTCCAGAGTCAGATTGCTTGTTTTAGTCAATTTTTGAGACAAGTTCCAGAGGCCAATTGTTATTCTTTGAATCAGTATTATAGAGATATAAAAGTTATTTTAATGGCTACATTAATGTGTGTAGCAGATGAGTCTGATATAAGGGCTTGTGAAAATGTCACTGGTGAAAGGTGAGCAAGAGTCAAATTAATAAGGTTAAGGAAAATCCTCAAGACATAATGGATAGGGAACTGGACAAATTTAAAGAAGAAGATAAAGATGTTCTATGGTTGGAGATCTATAATTCCCAATTCACTCAAAATTACAATCAATAGGCACTTGGATTCTGTGATGGTATCTATGGAGTAGAAAAGCCTATAGCCATAGAACAAAGGGCATGCCTTTGGAAGGACATGAAAAAAATTGATTTATTGCACCAATCTATCCATAATCTTTCAAATAAGGTGTTCAATCCTTTGCAGTTACTACACAGATGTATAAATTTGAGAGTTACTCATTTCAGATTGATATTCCTGGGCTCCTTGGAAGCAGTGTTGTAGGGATTGCAGAGGTGCTTCCCACTTTGTCCAGCATAAATGATGCTAGTATATTCAAAATTGTGGAAGAAGAAAAGGTTATTATTGATGGCAATATTGGACCTCGCCTTCCTTAATGGTCTAATGGTGAGCCAATCATTGATTATATTTTGCGGATGATGTGGACATATCCAATGACAT
This sequence comes from Thuja plicata, assembly GCA_018584345.1. Lineage (NCBI taxonomy): Eukaryota > Viridiplantae > Streptophyta > Pinopsida > Cupressales > Cupressaceae > Thuja > Thuja plicata. Next base: position 3,435,082 of record MU225623.1, on the reverse strand, counting down.
ACAAATTTGCTGATGAAGAAAAGATATATGAAATGCTTTGTTTGTAGTATATGCTCGAAGATCATTTGTTGATAAGGATTTAGAAGTTTTCAAGCATGCAATCTACAGGTGTAAAGCCACATTCCAAAAAAATTTCACAACTCTTGCTATCAGCTGGTGTAAATCCAAGATTCAACAACTTTGCCAGCATACTCCCAGCCCATGGTCAGCATCCTCCCTATCTGTGCATGGCGTAGAAATACAAACCAAACGCATGAATTTTTTGGCAGGATACCTTAAGGAGATGCCATCTCATGGAATGATGATTGCAGGATGTGAACAAAATGATTTGTTGGTAAGACTTTAAAAACTTTCAAGCAATACAATTCGCAGGTAAAGATAGAGCATCTTATTGGCTACGCTAGATATTATGAAAGGATGTCGGTGCCTAGTGGGCTACGCAGAGGAAATTTTAAAGAAGTTTTTAAACATTGCAAAGTGCAAAATCAAAATGCCAGTTTTAGCGCAGTATTTGGGGAATATTTTACAACATTTGAAAACAAGTAAAATGAAACCTGCAAATGCTATTCTCCAAGGGTAGCGTGAAACATGGAGGAGGAAGACCATGTCTTTTAAAAGTAAAACATAAATGTGAAGAGGGATGGCTGCCACGTAGTGAAGGAAACTTGACTGATTTTGGGGAGTTTTAAAGACTTTCCTTTGCAAATAAATTTGTATAGAGATTGCGCAGACAAAGGAGGTAATAGCAGAATTTTGAATGTTTTAATTTAAATTTTAAAACTTCCAAACATCTGCTCAAATTTTACAAGGAGAATATCCCATGCATTTTTGGGAGTCAATGAAATCTTTTAAAAGGTCAAAACTATTTCCTTACCTCTGCACAATGTATTGAGGGATTTTTGAGAATGGCCATTTCCCAGTAGCTATGTATACTAGAGAGATTTTAGGGCATTTTAAACAATATAAACTGCAAACATTGAGTGAGATAAAGCTGCACAGAATATAATACAAGGAGGATTTTTAAGATGTTTGTTTTAAAATTTGCAAAGATAAAACTACAGGGGGCTGCGTAGGAGACTAAAGGGTAATTTTTTTTCTAAATGCATTGAAAGACTGGAGTATCTCAGGGGAGTCTGCGCAGATATGGAAGTGAGATTTTTTTGAAGTTTTGAAGTTAAATTTGCAAATGTAAAACCATGAAGAGGGGCACCCAAACCACTGGAAGATGTTCATGGTCTCCATTTGCAAAGATATGAAACCATTGATGAGCATTTCTGCTAAAAAACCTTCAAAAAACTTGAAAATATGAAAACACGATATCCCACATTTGCTGTGCATGGTCATTTTTTAGTCTTTATATACAAAGGCACTCTTATAGTGAAATAAGAAAGAGAGCCCAGAGGCTCTTGGCGGGCTCTATGGGGTTGGAGGTTGGAATGCATGGTGGGACCCAATATTTTGAGCCCAAATTCAAAAATGCCTTTGAAACTATAAAACATATTATCCCACATTCATGCCATGGTAGAATTTTGGAATGTTTATAAGCCAAAACAAGAACATGTTAATTTGAAGAAAGATGAGGAGGCTCTCCATGTGTACACCTAGTCATCCGATGCCTTGGTTTCTGTGCCTCAAAAATGAAGGAAAGCAAATTTTGATGAAAGTGACTCATGGCATCTAGTCACGTGGTTGCTAAGAGATAGCCGCCAAGACTTGGTGACTGACCGTTAGAGGTTAGTCGCGAGGTCACCAAATGGAGTAGATAACCGCCGTGACCAAAGATAACCGCCAGTCACATAGTCGCTAGAGATAAAATGTTAAGGTGAGAAGTTCCAGAGACTTGGAGACTGAGGCAGTCACGTGGTCGCCAGATGAAAGTTAGCCGCCAGATGCTATTCGCAGGTCGCCGAAGGTTTGTGGTTGAGTTAAAATGATTCAGAGACATTGAGACTAAGGGCAGTCATGTGGTCGCTAGTTGAAAATGTCAAGTGGAAATTCATTATGAGACTATGAGACTAATGCTAGGCTCCATGTCTCCAAATCAAACCATGGTTAGCAAAAAGTTTTAGAGACTTGGAGACAAAGGTAAAAAGGTGAACCCAGGGTTAAGGTGTAGTTGAAGACCAGTTATGAGCAGCTAATCAGCATATGCCACTTGTCAAGTTCTAGTCGATTCTAGGAAGTGCAGAAAATTGAGGATTTCAAAGACATAAAAATGTGCACAGGATAATTTTTAAAAAGAATTCTATAGTTTTTTATTGTAAGAATTTAAATGTCTATTCCCGGAGGATTTGTGCTTGAAGAATGGAAAATCATATTTTTTGAAGGTAGTCAAATTTTTAGAGGATAAGATCAAGATTTTGAAAAGGCAGAAAGAATCAGATTTATTTTGAAAGGGCAAGCAGATAAGATCAGATTTTAGATTTGCACAGAATGAGACAAAATATAAGTGTATTTTATTGATGAAATTATTTTTCCATTAGTATACTTAAATAAAAACACAGATAGAAAGCATTACCGGCAGACAGAAAGCATTACCGATGAATCACAAGCAGGTTCGGCGAAATGCAAGCATACCCGACGGAACAAAGATTTTTGAGAAAAATCTAAGTATAAAATTGACAAGCTTCACCGGCGAAAACAAGCATTACCGACGACACAGTTTTCTAGAGCAACCCGACAAGGAAAAACAAGCACACCTGACGACATGTTCAAGAAAGGAACACCGGTGACCAAGAACACCGACCATTAGAACTGACAATCAACAAAGCCATAATTTTTGGATTTGATTTATACACGGCGGATAGAGCAAAGTTATTCTATTTGGTAGAAATGTTTTTTGTTTTTTAATGGTCATGCACGCTTTATGTAAATGCTTTAAAGAATCCTAATGGATTTAAAACATATCTAACTATAGATCAAGATCAAGTTGTATATCTTGGATCTAGAGTTAATCCACAATGCATGAATCAAGAATTGAGCCTAGATTAGTATAAATAGATGTTCATAATCAAAGAGAAAAAACATGAATTCATTATTATGATAGCCACAAAGAGAATCTAAGGAGCAGAAGGCAGAATTCATGCAAAGAGAAGAAATAGAATACATCAGTTATCAAGAACACACAAAGGCTACCGACGAGCAGATAAGGGTAATACTCAATCATGGAAGGATGAATAATAATATTTTTGGAGCTTTATAGGATATTTTATCAGCAATTGAAGATTACATTTATCATCAGATCAAATACTTATGTATTTGCATTCTAACAAGTGCATCACATCCAAAATCCTTTTGTAGAAGGTGGACTTAACCGTCCTTTGTAAATCTCTTAATAGAGTGCACACTTAACAGTGTTGTTGAAAGCTTCAAACAAAGTAGATCTTAACAGGTCTCCACTGTAATACTCCTA
>MU225623.1:3407435-3430235 GCA_018584345.1 Thuja plicata | reverse complement strand
ATGAAAGAACACTAGCCATTGATGATAGGAGGAAAATTACAGAGAAGCTACAAGATAAAGAATCAGAGATTCAAAGACTCACTGAGCATCACCATGAGGTCACCAACCAGATTATTCTTATGAGTCATAAAGCAAACAAATTAAATACAGAACTCATAGAAAGAATACAGACCATTGGTGAACTAAGGAAAGAAAATGAAAAATTAAAGTATGAAATCAGAGTTTAGATTCAACATAATGAACTAATCAAAAAGGCTAAGGATAGCAACAAAAGGATGGATGATTTTCTCGATGGACAAAGAAGAGTCAACAACTACATAGGATTAGGGTACAATGAAAATGGAGAATCCTCTAATCAATCTGATAAGAGGAATGCTTTCAAAAACCCAAGATCCAAGAAGCTATCATGCAATCACTGTGGAAAACCAGGCCACACCTGAAACATCTGCAGAAGCAAAATGAAAGGTATTTCTCAAGCACAATATACTTTTATTGGTAATTGTTATAAATGTCAAAATAAAGGACACAAGGCACATGAGTGTAGATCCAAAGTGATAAATCCAAAGAGAAAAGCCTATATGGACAAGTACTGTCCTACATGCAAGATCAATGGGCATACACTTGAGGAATGCTGGAAAAAGAACAACAAAGCTTGGACTCAGAAAGAAACTGATAAAAGCTACAAACCAACCAGAGAGGGTAACTCATATGTTTGGGACTATAACACATGGGTAAATTGCACAACATGTGGAAGGTATGGACATATTTCTGCAAACTGTATGAGAAAGTGGACCAGAAGGTCAAGAGGATGGTCCAATCCAGGTATGGCATGTTTACATTGTCATAAGGTTGGACATGTGATAAAAGATTGCAAAGATCGACTGACAGATACAAATACACATCCCAATGGAAATACCATTGATGACATCAAAAGAATGAGAAATAAAATGTGGGTAAAAGCCACAAACACTGAAGGTACTAGTACAAGCAATGCAAATGGTGACACCCCATCCACTGGATCCAGTGAAATCACTACATCTAACTAGATTGCAAAAGTAAGTATGGAATTGCATTATCACAAGTTTTACTATACATCAGTTCCATTACATATAGTTCAAATTGTTATATAGGCATGAATAAAGATGCAATGTATTGTTACTTGCTAATCTACTGCAAAGAAACCATCAGTTTTTGGGCATAAAATGCATTGGTGAACACACAAAGAAAAAACATGCAATACTTACCAAAATGTATCAGTCATTACACAAAATTGTGTGTAACCCGAAGAATATCGATATACCCTAAATCTACAAAAGTTGTCACTATATCACCAATGAGCATCCGTGAAGTCTCCAACACTACTAAGCTACCCTGATGATTTGCAAACAAACACCAGAGGATTTGTGAATGTATTTACTAATGGAGGCAATCTTCATAAACCGACAAAGTTGGTAAGCATTGATGACAACTTAGGGCACCAAAAAAAAAAGTATAAAAGCCCGACGGGTAAGCTTATTTTTGCACCCACGATTTTCGAGTAGAGAAGAGCAATTTTTGAACAGTTTGAGGAGTGACCCAGTAGAATTAATTCTCTAAGAATTCAAATTTGAAGAAGATCATAGACAACTAGTAAGTTCATTCACTCACCATTTGCAATGTCTAGATTTACAGAAAAGCCCTAAAATCTTGAAAATAATGGCATCGACTTCTAGGGTAGAGAAAATTAAAGATGACAAAATGAAACCATTTAAACTTATTAGAAGAGGGCATGTGCTAAACTAAAATACAAGTTACATCTTGAGATAGCCTCTCAACCAGACAATTCTGGAGCATTCTCCCGAATCCCAGCTAGGGTTTTATTGGTCGAAGATGTTAGGTCTTTTATTCACTGCAAGATCTTAGAGATAGGAGATCTAGACCTAGACATCGCCTATAAGGCACTTTTTGATGATGGTGGCTAGCTCAAGGAAGAGCATAAACACATAGAAGTGAAAGGTCTAACAAATGCACTTCATTTCCTAAAGGTTTTCAAAACAGAGTGGATTAAGATTGTTCTTAGCAGAATCCATAACAAATCTATGTGGTTGAGAAAACCAAAGGAAATAAAAAAGGATGTTATACATGTAGTTACATGTTATCCAACAACCAACAAACCTCAGGCTCACAAACATCCTTCTCTTGCAGAAGTAGAAAAGTTGATCGATGCCAAATCAGATAAAAGAGCACTGAAAGTAAACACTATCACCGACATAGAGCTGAAGTTTGGAGCTTGCGTAGTTGGATAAAAAATATTTCAAGCTAGCAGGATGAACAACATCTCTAGCACAACTATGAGCACATCATATAAAATCATCAAATAGGGAAAGAAGATGGATCTAGCAGAGATCTTATTGCATCAATTCAAAGAGAACATGTGCACAATCAGGTCCTTAAGGACAAACACATGTAAGTTTGGTTCTCTCTTAATGTGTACATTCATCTACTTTGAAGAATACTTTACTTCAATTGGAAAAGTAGCATGGGACACAAGTAGACCGGTAACAATGCAGATTGGCTAATTCATTGAAACACTAGGAACAGACTTTGATAATTTCATGCATGAATACTTTAAAGAAATTAAGGATATGCTACAAACAAGGAGTAGGATTCCTAAAAGTCTGATTGAGGAGCATAAAGAAGACATTTGTTTTATGGTGGACACTAACTTCACCTACATTCAAGCAGTAGTCCAAAGGAAATCTTGGCTAGAGAAGCTTGATTATGAGGTTAAAACAAAGTTAGCTACAAAATGCATTCAGGTATTATTGAATGAACCTGTTGACAACAATCAACTAAGGTTTGGTACTTATGAGGAAGAAAAACAAAAGATAAAGACAAATCTTGTTGTCAAGAAGGCTGTAAAGTAGTCTAAGAGAATGGTAAAGAATATAAGGAAAAACTTGAAGATATCTTCTGATGGAGAAGATGAAGAATAAGGTAAGGAGGAAGAACAAAGTAAGGAGGAAGACACTGAGGGACAGCTCCCCATCGGTGATACAGCAAAACCAATTGAATCAGAGGAAGAAAAGTCTGATTCACCACCTCCTCCTCCGCAAAAGAAATATAGAACAAGAAGCCAAATAGCACAGTATGCAATTCCTTCTCCCATGGTAAAAGGGAAGGTGTACAAAAGGAATGTTGTACCTCAAAGGGCCAAATAACCAGAAAGAACACCTACAAAAAGGAGAAAGTATGTTCAGATAGATGAGGAAGTGGAAGATTCAACAATGGATGAACCTGATACTGTAAGAATAGCAAGAGAAAAGGCAAAGGTTACATCATTATCTGACAATATTGATGAAGTATGTAAGTACATTTCTACAACTGCATCTGTTAGACATCCTAAGATTAAGAAATGGTTACAATGGGATAAAGTAGAGAAAGATAAGATAGAAAATGCACTAATTGTTAAAATGTGCAAACACTACTATGTTCCCATCCAATACAGTTCACAATATGTTCCACAAGAACTTTTGGATAAGATATCCTCAAGATTCACATATGCACTCCATGAGGAAAAGAAGCTGAGAGAAAGAGTATTGGTCACTCTTCTACCACCTGAATCCACAAAGGAAGTCATAACTAAATACATGGAGAAGTACACAAAGAAATTCTCACCAAAAATGAGAGCTTATAAATTTCTCCAAGAAAAATTCATTGAGCTAGAAGCAGACATTCATAAGATATGGAGTGATATTTTAAAACCTATAGAAGAGAGAAGTCCTGAAAAAGAGATCATCACTAAAATAGGTAACTCATCAGTTGAGTTGGACAATGAAGAAGTACAAATAACAGGGCAGAAACAAATTGTTATTATAGATGAAATTTGGTCTAAGGATGGCCAAAATGATCAAGTACTGAACACTCCAATCCACATTAATTTGGAAAGTGAAGAAGATGCCAAGGAGGAACTCTCAATCAAAGGTAACTTAGATGTGGACATAAATGATGATTCATGGTTAGACAACATAGTCGACACCATTACAGGAAAAGACCCTACAACAAATATGCAAAAAGATGAAGATATCACCACTACAAGGGTTAACACCAACGAACAGGACATAGCTATTGACACTGCAACTGTCAATACACCAACTAATATGAATATATTGATAGATGCTATTGATATACTGTCTAGCCAAGACAAGTCATCTAAGAAAGATGATGATATACCCAAATATATTGGTACAAATGAAAATAAAGGGGCATCAAATACTCCAAAGGATACCGACACAGAAATGAAGGATGCCACTGATGAAAAGAAAGAGCAAGAGGTAGAGAAAACAACAAAGGACACATCAAAGTATATTGAAGAGAAAGAAAAGAGTGAGGAAGTAAAGAGAAATGAGTTGATGAAACAAAAGGAAGGTTCATCTATTGACACACCCAAGGTTAATGAGGAGACATCTTCAAAAAACCAGTCGGTGATCATAGAACAGGTACAAAAGGATGCCTCAACCTCTATACACTCACCAACAAAATCTACACAATCACAGGCTTTACAAATGGTGGTACATCAATCAGCCGCCTAGCCAAAGAAGAAAAAGAAGAAAGCAGTTAAGAAATACATATTGGCTGTCACACTTGATGAAGTCATTGAAGTACCAAATTGGGACATCACCACTTTGGACAGTGACAAACTTCAAGAGTTTGGAGTGCTTTGTCAAAGAAAAGCCGTATAGAAGAAGATGATCAAAGAGCACAAAGAAAACATGGCACTTGAAAAAGCCAAAGAAATACTCCAACAACTGGTTCCTGAAGTAGAAATTGATGAAAATGCTTTAGTTAAGGAAAAAATTGTTGTTCTTACCAATGCTATCACAGAGTAAGGGATAGAAGCCGACCAAGCAATGGAAGAACAAGCAGAGAAGAAATATCAATACAAGCTAATTGATAAGATAAGCCAAGAAGTGGAATTGAACAAGGTTAAACTCTTAGAACTTAGTGATGAACTGGAACCAATGATTGCAAAGGCAATAACCTTAGTTCAGAAGATGTGCACACTTGACAAATTTGCAAAAGAGAATAGTGACAAAAATGCAGAAATTGATTCTAATGTCACTAAGAGTGCACAAAGCCTAACCTCAAATGCCAAGAGCATAAAGGCACATCATGAAATAATAATTGAGGCAAACATGCTAAGACAAGAAATATGGGACGCTAAGACACAATTTAGAGGAGAGATTACATAATTACAAGCACACATTTTATCAAATCTCACAATACTTCAGTAGCATAATTCAGAGGCTAGAAATCTGATAGCAACCCTGGAGATGTCTGTAGTAGACAACATCTATGATATTCATGTAAGAATTTCACTAGAGCAACTGGCTCTAGAAATACTTAAGGAGAAATGGGAGAAAATGATGGAGGAAGTCAAGTCCTCACATTCCCACCTTTTTGGAAAGTTGTAAGTACCTTTGTCCTTAGCATCAAAAAAGGAGGAAAAGGCAATGCATATAGTTATGTACTACAAAATTAAAATATATATATATATATACACATACTTACACTTACTAGCATATACATAGGGGGAGTCGTTCAAATGACTAAGGGAGAAGTATACATAGTTATACATAAAAATATACTCAGTATGTTGCACATATCATATTTTTGATACTAATGTCAAAGGGGGAGATTGATGACATTATTTTGCCATTAGTATACTTAAAGAAAAACATAGATAGAAAGAATTAATAGCAGACAGAAAGCATTACCGGAAAATCAAAAGCAGTACCAGAAAAATGCAAGCATACCCGATGGAACAAAGATTTTTGAGAAAAATCTAAGTATAAAATTGACAAGCTTCACCGGCAAAAACAAGCATTACCGGTGACATAGTTTTCCAGAGCAACCTGACAAGGATAGACAAGCACACCTGACGATATGTTCAAGAAAGGAACATCGGCGACCAAGAACACCAGCCGTCAGAATCAACAATCAGCAAAGCCGCAATTTTTGGATCTGATTTATACATGGCAAATAAAGCAAAGTTATTCTATTTTGTAGAATTGTTTTTTGTTTTTTAATGGTCATGCACGCTTTATGTAAATGCTTTAAAGCATCCTAATAGATTTAAAGCATATCTAACTATAGATCAAGATCAAGTTGTATATCTTGGATCTAGAGTTAATTCACGATGCATGAATCAAGAATTGAGCCTAGATTAGTATAAATAGATGTTCATACTCAAAGAGAAAAAACATGAATTCATTATCATGATAGCCACAAAGAGCATCTAAGGAGCAGAAGGTAGAAACAAAATACATCAGTTGTGAAGAATACACAGAGGCTACTAATGAGCAGATAAAGGTAATACTCAATCATGGAAGGATGATTAATAGTATTTTTGGAGCTTTATAGGATCTGTTATCAGTGATTGAAGATTGCATTTATCATCATATCAAAGACTTATGTAGTTGCATTCTAACAAGTGCATCACATCCAAAATCCTTTTGTAGAAGGTGGACTTAACCATCCTTTGTAAATCTCTTAACAGAGTGCACACTTAACAGTGTTGTTGAAAGCTTCAAATGAGGTAGATCTTAATAGGTCTCCACTGTAATACTCCTAACAGGGTAGGTCATCAGAAGTGACCAAAATTCTAAGCCTTAACCGACTCTTCTTATCTGCAGATAGTGAAGTTTGTGGGTAACAATCCCCACTACAATTTTTACTTCCTTAACAGGAGTTTTCTACGATACCATATCTTGTGTTATGTGTTATCAAATTTCATGTATGTTTCTTTTACTGTTACACATCAAATGGAATGTATGATATGATTTCATATGCATAAAGAAAGATGAACAGATAGATAAGTTATTTTACAAACTGATGACTAAGGGTTAATGGGCTAACCCTTAGTTTTAGAGGTACTGATTCACCTCTCCCCTCTCAGTACAAATTATCTCAATATATTCCAACATTATAGAAATCAGATTTATTGAAGCATTCCAATAGGGTTTATAGTCAAATTTTTAAATCAGATTTTCTCAGAAAATATTCAGATTTAGAAATTTTCTTAGTAGCAGAATAAAAGAGATTTGCACAAAATGAATTCAGATTTTGAACAGACAAGTGGAGTCAGGAATTAATGAAATCAATCAGATGTTGAAGACTTTGAAGGGGTAAAGATAATCAGATTATGTGATTACCGACTGAGAAAAAGGGTATATTAAAAGGTAAATCAGTTTTAGATATTTTTTGAGGAGTGAGAGTAGATCAGATTTTTAGAAGGGGGGCAGGTGTATGACAAGCATGAATTTTAGGGTTTATATCTCTTCTCTATATTCTCCTCTTCTCTCTATTTTGAAGGTTCCTTCCCTCTATTCTATTTTGGGGTTTTCCCTTTAGGAGTTCAGAACAGGTCCCAATAATGTTGAATATATTACTGTGATGTAAATTCTTCTTCTGGTCTCAATCTTTTAAGCTTCTTGTCTGGATATGTTATGACAAAATTTGTTAATGAAATATAGTGTATTTGCTCCTCTTTCATATTTTCTTGTCTCTTTATACTTTGTTTGTGCTCTACTATGGTTTGTTTTTAAGGCATTCAAAACATACCTTCTATAAGATAGTGTGTCTAATTGCCTATGAGTTCCTTTCAAGGAGAGGACTAAGTTTCATAAGCAATTTCAGAGAGCAGAGAATTTTGTAAGGATTTGATGTAGTGGTATGAATATGGGAGGATAGTTTGTAAGGCATTCTATCTCAATTGCATGTAGTCTATAAGGCACTCTATAGTCTCTTCATTAGCTTATCTCTGTTGTTTCATGTTTTCATTGACTCTTTGCCCAAGGATAGGCACTGGTTAGGGTTTACTATTTAGTTTTTATTCAATCATCAATCATAAAACAAATATTCAAGTATATCTCTATTACTAAGTAAATACCTATTGAAAAAGGATTGTGTTAAAGTAATACAGTTCATATTGTTGATTCCTTAGAGAGTGAATCGAAAGGTTAGCCTTCCTTGAGTTTAAACTTAGAAAAAGAAGGATAAACATCCTTATGCCACTATTATTTGTTATTATAGTCATAGTATTCCCTGTCAAGCTTTGTTTCAAAATTGTTTCCAGTCATTTGAAGAGTGGTATCTTATTGATATAATCAGAAATATAGTAACATAGTAGTGAAGACCCTATCCACCATTTGAAGTTTACTTGAAACACAGTGAACTATCTAGGTAATACCTACCTGAGTATGTGGAACTCAAAAATGAAGGAGTTGATAATAGGTATCCCCAGTGTTATCAAATACCTCAGCAATTAGCCTTTCTCTTGTCAAAAGGGAGTTTGCATTCAAGTATAACCAGTATACTGTCATTTTAAGGTTGTGGTGCAAGAAAAAGAGCTAACAAATTGGTGACTATACTGGGGATAAAGATTATAAAGTCTTGTTAAGAATTTCAAAATATCTCTTGGGGAAGTCAATTGTAAGATAGTTATAGAGTCATGTGTTGCAAAAAGATATATCCCTTATGATTTATAAAGTGAGTCAAGTCTATCTGTTTGTTCCTACAAAAGTGTCTAAAAGTTGTAAGTTTTTTTTCTCAAGATAGTTTCCACCTGATCTCACTAATGGTGAGTGGAAAATCTGAGCTCTGATTTGCACCAGTGTGCATGTTAAAGAAAGATTACAAAGAAGGTGAACTTGCAGTGATAGTGACAGTAGATATTCTACATATTTTGAAGCTGATTTAAAGGTATTTTCAAAGCACACATTCTTGTAGCAGCTCAAGTACATCCAGGTATTTCACAAAGTTTTAATAGTTTTCCTTATCAAGTGATTGCAGCACTAAAGCTTAAAGGAATCAGTTGGAAAATAAGTTTACACATTTCAAGTTTTTACTTGCATTTTTGCAAAATCTGAATGAGATATGTAATAAATGAGAGTGGCAGTTTGTAATCTTTTGGACTGCTAAGATGTCACAATTTAGTGATTGGAGGGGTAGTAATTTGTATGGGGCAATTAGTTTTGAGGGTATCCCTAGATATCCAAATCATATTCTATTAAAGGTTAGGGAGTTTTTGCCAAAGTTTGCTGGTTTTGGTGAGCAGTTAGCTGAATATCATTTAGAAACTTTTGCTGACCTGGTAGATAGCCATAACATTTCACATGAGGATATATTGATGAAATTTTTTGTAATGTCCTTATTTTTTGTTGCAAGAGATTGGTTTAGGAATCTACCTCATGGCTCAATAGAATCCATGGAAGCATTAGAGGCTTGTTTTATTAAAAGGTTTAGTGATTTTGAGCAGTCTGGTGATGTAGAGAAGTATGAGGATAAGGAGCACAGTGATGAGCAAGACATATCTGAATTAAAAGACCCTATATTAGAGTTTGTTCTTGTCCAAGAAGAGACAAATATGTTGAGGCAAAGGCTTCAAGAAAAGGTGGTATTACTTTTACAAGAACACATGAGCAGAGAGGAAGGTGAATCACCAAGTGATTTTTACATAAGATTTACTGATAAGCTAAAGGGCTACGGTATCATTTTTTGTCCTCAAGAGTATGTATGGGTTGATTTATTTGTTAAGCTTTGTTTTCCTTATACATGTAAGTTATCAATGGCTCAAAGGGAAGATTTGTTTCAGCAATTTATAGAATGGATAAAGGGTTTAGAGAATACTGTTTCTAAAGATATATCTAATGTTGAAAACAATGATAGTGAATCTGAAATTTCTGAGATTATTGAAGAATCTAATGATGAGTCTGAGGGTGAATCTAAATTTAATGATGTTAAAAGTGATAAAGATGAGTATATATTTAGTGATGATGAGGAGTCTATTGCTGGTGAAGATATTGTTGACATTGATATTGTTAATGATTTTTATGAGAAACAAGACAATGAGAAAGATATATGTAGCCAGCAAGAAGACAACTATGATGCAGACATGAGTGTTTGTAGTGAGGACCTTAGACAAGAAGATATGATTTTAGAGGTTTCACTACAAGACTCCAACCAAGAAGAAATTTGCAGCATCATACAAGAAGATAATGAGGTAATGGATGTAAATGATGACAATGATTCATTGCATAGTGAAGAGATTTCAGACTTATTGTCTTATGATTATCTCAGATATTTAGGGCATCACATTTTTGGATTCTTACACCCTAGGAATATTGATTTTGACAAGGAATATATATCAGATGCTCAGAGTTGTGATACTAATATTTTTTATTTTCCTTGCACTTCTTTTTCACAAGATTACAACAGGATTCAATTTGATTCTTCAGATAATGAGAGCACCAGTGGGTATTCAAATTCAAAAGATGAAGAGATTTTAGGTATGATATTGAGTACTAAATGGGATAGTGATGTTGATTATGAATCTTTCTCTGATTCTAAATCTTCCATAAAATCATTTTATGATGAACTTTTAGTCACTCAACATATGCAGTTGCCAAATGTGTTTCTTGATATTCTCTCTCCCACCTACTAGCAAGTTAATGAATTGTGTGAGGATAGCGATTTGCATGAGAGCTCTTTAGGGATTTTTTATTTAGATATGCAAACCACTAAAAAGTTGCAGGATCAATTTTCTTTTGAAGAGAAGAATATGGATTATGACATAAAATTGTCATGTTATGATAAGGATCCAGATTTTGGTGTTTCTCAGTTTGTTGTTCTAAATCGATTACAAAAAGGGTTGAATCATGTTTTAAATGGTGAATGTTGTAAGGTTCAGTTTACTTTCTCCTTTGATCTACAATTTATTAATGTGAATGGACCTAATGATGCTTTCCCAAGTAGTATGATAGAGATTGAGTATCCCCCTTTTCAGTTAAATGGTGAGTCTTTAAGTTGTGGTTTACAGATCAAAGATGATAAATGTTGCAGATATCTAAGTTTGTTTTTATCTAACAAATGTGACATGTATATGCCACACATTTTTTATAATGACAATCTGCCTAATGTTTATATAAGTTCATATGAAGAATATGCAGATTTGTTGTCATGTGATGAGTTGATACGGGATGACAGTGGATTGGACCAGACAGATAAGAGTGGTACTGTTATCATATTCTTGAAACATGGGGCAGAGAGCTTTGTGTTTGACAAAGGTAAGAGTTGATCTCAGTTTTGGGGTTTGGGCTTCTTGTAGATAGTGGACATATTGTATAGTTTCTTTCCCTTTCATTTGTGTGTTTTCTTTTAGTTTGAGTTTTCCCCATTTTTTTGAAGAGATTGAAAACAGGAAAGTGAAAAGAGATAAAGTCTGATTTTTAGTTTTGGGGTGGTCTGCTACTCTAGAGATATGTGGTTCTTGGTATAAACTTGCATTTAAACCATCCTCAATTAGAGCCACTATTGGTCCTCTCAAATTTGGAACAAATTTGGAGTGACCATTAAGAAATTTTCAGTTAAGCAAGGTGAGTACCTTGAAAAAACTTTGGTGAGAAGGCTTAGTTCAAATGCTTGTAAAGATACCCTGGTGATTTTCATCAGATATTACTTGGGAAGAGGCTTCAGTACCTTCCATTTTTCATATGCAGTGGGTTCCAACTCCTAAATTCCAAATTTGACATGTTTAGGGAGTAGTCATTTTGAGGGGGTCACCTAAATTTGCATTTTGCTAAGGTATCATTTTGTTTTCCGGGACCTAGTTTGCTTCTGATTATCTTACTCCCTGTTGAGTTTCATAATTCACTTCTTTGGGAATATTTTGCATGCATATTAGAGAGCTTATGTTTTATATCTTAGGTCATTATCAATCCATTTGATAAGTTTCCATATTCCCCAAAGTTGGTCGCTCAGAACTGTTTGCATCTTTGTTCTGCTCAGAAATCTAAATTGCCCAGTTTGACAGGTTATAACTTTTGACCAGTTGATTCAATTGAGAAAGTTACTTTTTTACTATGTTCCAGCGATCACATACTTCATATTTTCCAATTTCTAGATCGTGATGAATCCATTTGAGAAATTTTCCAGTCTGATTGTTGGAATTTTGTTAAGTTTCCGAAAGTTGTTGAATGCAGATTTTTGAATATCTTACTTTGAAGGCCTGCATCTTTGATAGGATGGATAGGTATGACATCATGGTGTGTTCCTAGGTATTGTAAGCATGAAAATGAACCAATATTTCCAGTTTGTAGATCCCTATGAAATTAGATGACAAGTTTCTTAGAACCGTTCTGTTAGTGAATAATTCTGATTTCCTGAGTATTCAAGTACAGAATTGCTATGTTGTCCACTTTGGGGTCTTAAAAATGTATGCCCGGTTGAAAATTTTGGATAATTGAGTTTTCCCACATATTTTAAACATAAGAGTGTACTCACCTGAGGATTTACAGATTCTTGCCAATCCAGTTATTCACTTTGCCAGAGCCTTTCCATTTCCAATTTATTAAAGTTTTCACTGAAAATGCATAATTCAAAATTAAATGACACACTTTGTAGTTTCCCTATTTGCACCCGGTTTGAGGTCAAGCATAATTGAAAGTTGATCTACATTTTAGACCTAGGAGTGAACTCATTTGAAGATTTCCAGATTTTGATCAATCCAGTTGATCACCTTGCTTCGCTGTTTCCAAATTCAGTTTTTGCATTTTCATTGTGGTAAAAACTAGAAAAGTGTTAGGATGCTAATTTTGTAGATTTGTATAAGTTGAGAAGTTTGTTTTCAGAAAAAGGTAACTGAGGTTTTGCATTTTACACATGAAATTGAATCCAAGTTCAGAGGTCAGGATTCTAAAGATTCATTTTAGTGATTTTTTGAACTCAGTATCAGAGGTAGTTTTTGCAGATTGACAGTGCAGAACAAAGTCAAAATTGTTGAATGGTCATTTTGCAAGAGTGATAACTTTTTGTCTAAAAAATGTTTTCAGGAACCAATCAGGGCATCATGCTTATTACATATGAATGTGTTGTTTGACCCGATGGTGAGGATTTAGAACATGATTTAGTAATTTTACAATAACAGATCCAGATGAGATTTATGGTGTTTTAGCATTGGCACCTACACATTTTCTGAAAGGCTAGGTTTGCACTATTATATCTTGTGCCTAAGGATGAATCTGGCAAGGCCTTTCTGCATATATATTCAATGCCAATGAATGAATCTTTTTGCCAAATGCCAGAGTCAAATTGCTTGTTTCAGTCAGTTTTTGAGACCAATTCCAGAGGCCAATTGTTATTCTTCAAATCAGTATTATAGAGATATAAAAGTTATTTTAATGGCTACATTAATGTGTGTAGCAGATGATTTTGATATAAGGGTTTGTGAAAATGTCACTGGTGAAAGGTGAGCAAGAGTCAAATTAATAAGGTTAAGGAAAATCCTCAAGACATAATGGATTGGGAATTGGGCAAATTTAAAGAAGAAGATAAAGATGTTCTATGGTTGGAGATCTCTAATTCCCAATTCACTCACAATTATAGTCAATAGGCACTTGGATTCTGTGATGGTATCTATGGAGTAGAAAACCCTATAGCTATAGAACAAAGGGCATGCCTTTTGAAGGACATGACAAAACTTGATTTGTTGAACCAATCTATCCATAATCTTTCAAATAAGGTGTTCAATCCTTTAGAGTTACTACACGGATTTGTAAATTTGAGAGTTACTCATTTCAGATTGATATTCCTGGGCTCCTTGGAAGCAGTGTTGTAGGGATTGTAGAGGTGCTTCCCACTTTGTCCAGCATAAATGATGCTAGTATATTCAGAATTGTGGAAGAAGAAAAGGTTATTATTGATGGAAATATTGGACCTCACCTTCCTAAATGGTCTAATGGTGAGCCAATCATTGATTATATTTTGTGGATGATGTGGTCATATCCAATGACATATAGATTTTCTAATGAAAAAAGGCTATATGAAATGCTTTGTTTGTATTATATGCTCGAAGCTCATTTGTTGATAAGGCTTTAGAAGTTTTCAAGCATGCAATCCGCAGGTGTAAAGCCACATTCCACAAAAATTTCACAACTCTTACTATCGGCTGGTGTAAATCCAAGATTCAACAACTTTGTCAGCATACTCCTAGCCCGTGGTTGACATCCTCCTTGTCTGTGCATAGTGTAGAAATACAAACCAAACGCATGAACTGTTTGGCAGGATACCTTAAGGAGACGCCATCTCATGGAATGATGATTGCAGGATGCAAACAAAATGATTTGTTGGTGAGACTTTAAAAACTTTCAAGCAATGCAATTTGCAGGTAAAGACAGAGCATCTTATTGGCTGTGCTGGATATTATGAAAGGATGTTAGTGCATAGTGGGTTGTGCAGAAGAAATTTTAAAGAAGTTTTTAAATGTTGCAGAGTGCAAAATCAAAATGCGAGTTTCAGTGTAGTATTTGGGGAATATTTTAAAACATTTGAAAACAAGCAAAATGAAATCTGCAAATGCTATTCTCCAAGGGTAGCGTGGCACATGGAGGAGGAGGACCATGTCTTTTAAAAGTAAAACATAAATGTGAAGAGGGATGGCTGCCACGTAGTGAAGGAAACTTGACTGATTTTGGGGAGTTTTAAAGACTTTCCTTTGCAAATTAATTTGTATAGAGATTGCACACACAAAGGAGGTAATAGCAGAGTTTTGAATGTTTTAATTTAAATTTTAAAAATTCCAGACATCTGCTCAACTTTTATAAGGAGAATATCCCGCACATTTTTGGGAGGCAATGAAATCTTTTAAAAGGTAAAAACTAATTCTTTACCTCTGTGCAATGTATTGAGGGATTTCTGAGAATGGCCATTTCCCAGTAGCTGCGTATACTAGAGAGATTTGAGGGCATTTTAAACAATATAAACTGCAAACATTGAGTGAGATAAAGTTGCACAGAATATAATACAAGGAGGATTTTTAAGATGTTTGTTTTAAAATTTTCAAAGATGAAACTATAGGGGGCTGCATAGGAGACTAAAGGGTAAGTTTTTTTTTAAATGCATTCAAAGGCTGGAGTATCTCAGAGGAGTCTGCGCAGATATAGAAGTGAGATTTTTTTGAAGTTTTGAAGTTAAATTTGCAAATGTAAAACCATGAAGAGGGGCACCTAGACCACTAGAAGATGTTCATGGTCTCCATTTGCAAAGATATGAAACCATTGATGAGCAGTTTTTCTCAAAAACCTTCAGAAAACTTGAAAATATGAAAACACGATATCCCACATTTGCTGTGCATGGTCATTTTTTATTCTTTATATACAAAGGCACTCTTATAGTGAAATAAGAAAGAGAGTCTAGAGGCTCTTGGCGGGCTTTATGGGGCTGGAGGTTGGAATGCATGGTGGGACCCAATATTTTGAGCCCAAATTCAAAAATGCCTTTGAAACTATAAAACATATTATCCCACATTCATGCCATGGTAGAATTTCAAAATTTTTATAAGCCAAAACAAGAACATGTTAATTTGAAGAAAGATGAGGAGGCTCTCCACGTGCACACCCATTCATCTGATGCTTTGGTTTTTGTGCCCAAAAAATGAAGAAAAGTAAATTTTGATGATAGTGACACATGGCATCCGGTCGCATGGTCGCTAAGAGACAGCCACTGAGACTTGGCGAATGACCACTAGCAGTTAGTCGCAAGGTCACCAGACGGAGGAGATAACCACCATGATCAAAGATAATCACCAGTTGCATGGTCACTAGACATAAAATGTTAAGGTGAGAAGTTCCAGAGACTTGGAGACTAAGGTAGTCACGTAGTCGCCAGATGAAAGTTATCCGTCAGATGCTAGTCGCTAGGTCGATGAAGGTTTGTGGTTGAGTTAAAATGATTCAGAGACATTGAGACTAAGGGCAGTCATGTGGTCGCCAGTTGAAAATGTCAAGTGGAAATTCATTACGAGACTATGAGACTGATGCTAGTCTCCATGTCTCCAAATCAGACCATGGTTAGTGAAAAGTTTTGGAGACTTGGAGACAAAGGTAAAAAGGTGAACCCAAGTTTAAGGTGTAGTTGAAGACCAGTTATGAGTAGCTAACCAGCATATGCCAGTTGTCAAGTTCTAGTCGATTCTAGGAAGTGCAAAAAATTAAGGATTTCAAAGACATAGAAATGTGCACAGGATAATTTTTAAAAAGAATTATATAGTTTTTTATTGCAAGAATTTAAATGTCTATTCCAGGAGGATTTGTGCTTGAAGAATGGAAAAACAATTTTTTTGAAGGGAGTCAAATTTGTAGAGGATAAGATCAAGCTTTTGAAAAGGCAGAAAGAATCAGATTTATTTTGATAGGGCAAGCAGATAAGACAAGATTTTAGATTTGCATAGAATGAGACAAAATACAAGTGTATTTTATTACAGAAATCAGATTTATTGAAGCATTTCGATAGGGTCTATAGTCAAATTTTTAAATCAGATTTTCTTAGAAAATATTCAGATTTAGAAATTTTCTCAGTAGCAGAATAAAAGAGATTTGCACAAAATGAATTCAGATTTTGAATAGACAAGTGGAGTCAGGCATTAATGAAATCAATCAGATTTTGAAGACTTTGAAGGGGAAAAGATAATCAGATTATGTGATTATCGACAGAGAAAAAGGGGATTTTAAAAGGTAAATGAGTTTCAGATATTTTTTGAGGAGTGAGAGAAGATCAGATTTTCAGTAGGGGGACAGGTTTATGACAAGCATGAATTTTAGGGTTTATCTCTCTTCTTTATATTCTCCTCTTCTCTCTATTTTTAAGGTTCCTCCCCTCTGTTGTATTTTGGGGTTTTCCCTACAGGAGTTCAGAATAGGTCCCAATGATGTTGAATATATTACTGTGTTGTAAATTTCTCTTCTAGTCTCAGTCTTTTAAGCTTCTTGTCTGGATATGTTATGATAGAATTTGTTAATGAAATATAATGTATTTTATCCTCTTTCATATTTTCTTGTCTCTTTATACTCTGTTTGTGCTCTAGTACGGTTTGTTTGTAAGGCATTCAAAACATAACTTCTATAAGATAGTGTGTATAATTTCCTATGAGTTCCTTTCAAGGAGAGGACTAAGTTTCATAAGCAATTTTAGAGAGCAAAGCATTTTGTAAGGATTTGATGCAGTGGTATGAATACAAGAGGATAGTTTGTAAGGAATTCTATCTCAATTGCATGTAATTTGTAAGGCACTCTACAGTCTGTTCAATAGCTTATCTCTGTTGTTTCATGTTTTCATTGACTCTTTGCCCAAGGATAGGCACTGGTGAGGGTTTACTATTCAGTTTTTATTCAATCATCAAGCATAAAACAAATATTCAAGTTTATCTCTGTTACTAAGTACATACCTATTGAAAAAGGATTGTGTTAAAGTAATACAGTTCATATTGCTGATTCCTTAGAGAGTGACTCAAAAGGTTAGCCTTCCTTGAGTTTAAACTCAGAAAAATAAGAAGGATAAACATCCTTATGCCACTGTTATTTGTTATTACAGTCATAGTATTCCCTGTCAAGCTCTGTTTCAGAATTGTTTCCAGTCATTTGAAGAATGGTATCTTATTGATATAATCAAAAATATAATAACATAGTAGTGAAGACCCTATCCACCATTTGAAGTTTACTTGAAACACAATGAACTATCTAGGTAATACCTACCTGAGTATGTGGAACTCAAAAATGAAGGAGGTGATAATAGGTATCACCAGTGTTATCATAGAGTAAGTTAGTTAGTGTGACATCTACTAGTGGGAAGAGTGATGAGGTGGATGAAGATGGTAAGGGAAAAAGGAACTTCTCTGATTAGTTTTTGAAGCTGTTACTTGGGTCTACACAGAACAAGAGGGAAAATGCCAACATATTGGCAGATGAATACTGCGATATCAGAGATGCGCATACACCAAGTTCTATAAGTTTATCTATTTACAATTATTTTTATAAGAATTCTAATAAGGCCATACCAATATCAAACCCTTGGACTAGTGGTTTGGCTAGGTTGATTGTTCCTGATGTCTTTGTACATGTAGACTTGTTTCTAGGAATAGCAAACCATTATGACTCCTTGTCAAGGACAATTAAAAAGAATGATAGTACTGCACTGCTAATCCTGAATAGGAATTCTTTTATGCAAGCTTTTAGTTTGTATAGTACCATGTCCACTCAGATTAATATTACAAAGAAGGAGGAAAGATATAGGTTACAGTCTGGGATAGCTAGAAATCAATTACAGAAACATATCCTTAAGGAGGTTAGAAACCACACTGTCCCTTTACCAGAAACTGCACCTTACTATTTCAAGGATTTACATTTTTATATCAAATAGATTGCATATGCTTTGTGTAAAGTGCTGGGTAGGGATGGTGGAGCTGAGAAGATAAATGCTGGGATTTTGATGATGGTTTTGGATTTACAAGATGTGCATTCTAGTACCAGCTATGAATACATTCAATACATCACTGATAGGATATGTGAGGGGTTTGTAGCTATATAGAAGAAGGATAAGGATCCTAAATTTTTACATTATTCTATCCTGATGCATCTTTTATTGCATTTTAATTTTGGCGTCATGGATGTAAACAATTTGAACCCCCGGAGAATTTTTCATGACCGACCTAATCCTATCCAATTATGGATCAAGATATGGAATTTCACTTCCAAGGACTATGATTTCTGTGGATTTGAGAACTAGATTTTCTACCCTTTAATGCAGAGTTTGGGTGTCAACAAGACTAGACTTCTAGTGAAGGTATTACAACTACTGAGACTATGTGAGTTTTTTGATAAGTGGGAAGGTGACAATAATTGGGGAGACTTATTTTTGGAGGAGAATTTCACTATGATTAGAGTGTATGGATGCACACATCCTCCCCATGTCCTACCATATCATGTGCCATCAAGATTTTCAGCAATGGAATTTATTTGGCAGCTTTTGTTAACTGGTAATGAGCACTTTGCACCATATAGGAAGGGGACATTAACCCCTAGGCAGTTTAAGATCTTTCAATTTATAATTGGAAATGGTGTTATTGATTTAGTAAGCAAATGGTTGGAAAGATGTAAGATGGGAGAAGCATTGTATAGATATATAGATCCAGAGGGATTCATTGCAGGGGCTAGGAAACTCCTTACTCCTACCATACCAAACACATATGTGCATGGTCATTGTGTGGAGGAGGATGCAACTAGAAATATAATTGATGAAGATGAAGTGAGAAATAGAAGAGAAAAAATTCAAGAGTTGTTGAATTTAGAGAAACAGATAAAAAGAAATGGATTAGCATTTGGAGGTTTTTACCCTGATTTGCCATATTTTGACAAAATCAAAGCTATGCTAGACAAATTTTACACACTCTGTGAACAATTGGATAAAGTTCTAGATGTAAAGAAAGGGGGAAAAGAACCTGAATATTTAGAGTCTGAATATGAAAGTGAGAGTGAAGAAGAATATGTCAATCCACCTCATATAGATCAACCTTAATAGAATGTTGCAAAAGAAATTCAAGTACAAGGGGAACAAGGACACATTATAGATTTAACTGAAGTTTCTCAACTTGATGATATAGATGAGCCTACTACCAAGAGGCAAAAAGCTGATCTTGGTCAGACATCTCATGATCAAACTTACATAAGAAAAGAGAGAAAAAGGGATAGAGTAAGTGCTCTTGTTCCTGGAACCAGATTATATAATCATAATTTGAGAAAGGAAATCAGAAAGTGAAAGAAACTACAGCAAGAAGTAGAAGAAAACATAGAGTTGCCTCTAAGAACATGTATAGATGAAAGATTGATCCATCAGCAGTAGTTCTTGGAAGATGATGATTTCTTTAAGACTGATGAATTCAAGGATTTCCTTAGATGGTGAAAGAAGGAAGAGATCAGAGAGCAACTGAGAATAGCTGGTGAAGAAGCAATGACAAATGAGGCTCTTTTATCCCTACAAGCATATGATCCTAAGACTGAAGACATCACTCCTGAGGAAGCCAGAAAATTAGTATTGGAAAGTGGCATGTTTCTTGCTGAAGGCTAGGATTTGGCCTCAACATTTATAATAAATTAAATAAGAAAGAAACCAGATTTAAAGATGACCACTGAGATTCAAATGGGTGATATGATTAAGGGATTTGGATACAGTCCTAATTCCCAAGCATTTTCCATGTGGAGTCTATGTCCTAAGGACCAAAAGCCTCAGTTGCTAAATATTCAAGAGAGCATGGTGGGAAACCAAATGGTATGGATAGTCCAAAACACAAATGATTTGGAGATCTCCCAAATAATGACACAATGGGCACATTTGAATGAAGATAAGAAAAAATAGTTGTCTGAGAAATGTGGTGTTTTGATAGAAGAGGCTAGTGCCCTGGCCAAGGATAGAGAACTGTGCCACATTAAGATTCATCAACAAGATAAGGTAATTGCTGAATTGACTAAACAACTATGTGAAAAGCTAGAAGTGGTATATGTACCCTCAGAGCAGCCCCTACAAATAGACGAAAAAGGTTGAAACAGGGGAAGAAGTGAAAGCAGATGATATGGCTAAGAAAGATAATGAAATTTCCATAAATGTATTGTTGAATATACTTCAACATAGGATTGATATCTTGAAAGATAAAATAGATATAATCCTAAATGCATATAATAAGTTTCCCATTTTGCATGTTGAAGTGACAGGGTACATCTCTGTTTTGACTCCTTTTTTCACAACATGGTCTTCTAGGGTACAATTGTTTGAGAGATTAGCTTCTTTACAACAACATAGGCCAGATTTGCCAGAGATTGTGACAGAAGTAGAAGATGAAATCAAGAAAATAAATGTGACTGTATCTTTCTTTAAAGGTAAAATAAATCAGATAGAGGAAAAGATGAGCCTATTTAGACCGAGTTTCAACAGATTTGTTCCTCCACTAAAGGGAGAAGATGACCAAATTAAGGCCTTGGAGGCTTGGAGAAGTGAATTTAATAGCAGATTGCCTAGTAAAGAGGAATTTATTACAATTTCTTATCTTGATATGGAAGCTTTTAATAAGATTTTAGATGACGATTTTAAAGGAGATATTGACATTAATAAATTTTTAGTTGATGTCAAAAGTATAACTGATGTCAGATGGGAAAGGTAGAAAGGACAATTACAAAGTATTCTAAGTTTCAATTGGCCTGTAGAGGAGGATGTGACAGCATGGGATTTAATGACAAGACCGAAGAAAAAGAAGCCAGTTGAAATAGAAGAAGAGGTCATGGATGAAGAGTAGAGAGGAACACTTGGCACCTGATCATTGAGCATAGGTAGGTTAGTAATCATAAAAGAGAAGTGTAGGTTAGCCTGAAATGGTAGTCACTTGGTCTCAATACAAATATCAAATACTATCCTGAACACTATCAGACAAAGGCACCAGAATTCATGTGAAGACAAAAGAAGATCAGATTTTATCCCTTGTTCTTGTCTTCCCACAGCTTGAACATTCTTGTTTTTTTTCTCTTTTCTGTACTTTTAGGGTTAGTTTCCTTAAACCATCTAAAGCTTGTTGCATCCTTTATTTAAGGATTCCAAGATGGTTTAAGACCTATAAATAGATCAAATGTAATAGTTTTGAAGAGAGATGAAATATATTGGCAAGCCAGACTTCTAGATTTCAGTCTGTGTTTTTGAGCTTTTAGCCTTGATATGTATTGAAGCATAAATTTATGAATAAAATACAGTGCAGATTTATTCCATATTTTTATTGTCTCTTTTCTTATTGAGTGTACTCTTTTATGTTTAATTTGTAAGGCATGTTAAGCATATTGGCTACAAGGTAGCTATCTGATTATTTGCAAGTTTCTTCTAAGGGGAGAATTAAACCTTGTGAGTAGTTTCAGAGAGTACAACAGTAATTAAGGATTTGATATAATATTGTGGGAATGATAGGGTAATTTGTTAGGCACTTTACCCAAGTTGTATGTAGGTTTTAAGGTATCTTACAGTATTTTATTTGTTTATCTTTCTATGAATTTATATCTTTTGATTCTAGAAGCCCAAGGATAGGCACTGGTCTAGGAACTTGTTTGGTAATCCATCATCATCCAAAATATCTAATACTATTAAAAATTAATTACCTTTAGAGTATATATGTAAAATCAATTGTATTCATAGTGATTACAGCTTGAATTTGTTGATTTCTTAAAGAGTAAATCAAATAGGTTATTCCTCCTAAATTCATAAGAATTGTAAAAGGAAAGAAAGATGAAATTCCTTATTATGTTGTTGTCTATCATCACTAAGATAATGATTTGGATTGTCAAGATTTTCCTCAAAATAATCATAGTTATTTTCATTGTCATTTATATATCCATATAGGAACAGAGCATTAAACACATAAGTAAAATCCACTCTAAAGATATTGTCAAGCCAGTAATCAAATATAGGTAAAACCTGCCTGAGTCAATGGATCTCAAAAAAGAAGGAGGTGATAATAGGTATCCCTAGTGTTATCAAAATACCTCATCAATTAGTGTTTTCTCTTGCTTGAGTCAGAGTATCAAAGGCATTGGGAGTCATAGAGTTATTTAACTATTCAAGCAATTTTAGAGGCCCTGTAAGAAAAAACCCTAACAAATTGGCATCTTTGCTAGGGAATTCAAGTGATTACAAATCATACCAGTTGTAGTTGTCAAAATTTTCTATTGATAGTATTCATTCATTTGTAATTATTTTTGGGTGGCTAATCTAAAGAAAATCTCTGAGATTAGTGCAAATTTAGTAAATATCTCTCGGAATGAATACTAGGTCAAGGGTGAAAAATAATCTTGAGAAGGTTTTAGATGGTGGAATCCCATCATCCTCAAGGATGGAAATGTCCTAGAGGAAGAAGAGAAACCAAGTCAGCATTGATGAAACTCCTCTAAGAGGTAAAGAAAGTAA
>MU225623.1:3377291-3401511 GCA_018584345.1 Thuja plicata | reverse complement strand
TCCTTTTCCTTTCTTTTCTCTCTTAGCAATCATGGCAATTATCTCTTCTAGTTCTTCATTAGTTTCTTCATTCTCATTATGACTAGAGATGTGTGAGGATTTCTTACCGTGGATTGAAGCTTTGAAGTTTGTTTCATTCTTAGGTTCACTCTTCGATCTTGATATCTCAAATGTAGAGATTTTTCTGATTAAAGTCTCTCTCTTGAAGTCTTTAGAAAACTTCATGGTCTCATCTAGAATGTTGATTTTTCTTTCATAGTCTGCTGTCAATGTAGTCATTAACTTGTCCATTATGTCTTCTTCTAAAATTTCTCCTCCATTGTTTCTAATGCCAGATATTGCTTCATTTATCCTCTGATTATAAGCTCTAATGTTTTCTTTAGGTAACATTTCAAGACTATTATATTTATTTTTCCATGTCTTTCTGCATGCATTCTTTGCTTGGATGTCTCCTACAAACATATCTTCCAAATACTTCCATATGGTGTAAGCTCAGTCAACTTTCTTGATCTTAGAAAATTCACTATTTGATAGGGCATTAATAAGGGATTCTTTGGCAATAGCATTTACTATGAATACCTCCTTCTGTCTCTTTTTAGCATCATCCTTTGCAAGGTCTTTTAAAGATGGAATATCAACTTCTTGTGTAGAAATCTCAAAGATCTCAAAGCCAACACATTGTAGATGTGTTATCATTTTGTTTTTCCAATCTAGATAGTTCTCTCCATTGAACTTAGGACTCCCTTTTCTGAAGTATGCCATCTAATCTACCTTAAGTTGTTCAGCTTTCTCTCCAAGGCACTTGGCTCTGATACCAATTGTTAGAATACTTCAGGGATAGCTGAGAGGGGGGGTGAATCAGTTATTAGAAACTTTAAATCTTTTGTACTTGTTAATCCAGATTGATATAAATTAAATGCACATTCAGATAACACATTACACTACACATCAATTTGGTCATGGGGAAACCAAATGGTAAAAACCTCAGTGGGAATTAGCACCCACAAAGAACTATACTGTTTATAGTAATCCCTGTTAAAAGATCTTTCAACCCTATTAGGAGTTGTTCATTACAATGCAGTAGTATAGTGACCTAGTTAAGGGTCTAACCCTGTTGGGAGTCTTTTACAATAACCCTATTAGGGGTGGTGGACTCACTATCCAAGTGGTGAAGGCTACAACCTTCTAGATATTTGATACACATTGTATCAACAAGATGAACTGTTGCTTGTGACACTGCTTGTCTGATCAGTTCCTTTTGTGTGCCAATGCTTTAACCTCTTGTAAAGCACTAAAAAAATCTTGTCTGTATTTTAAAATATTCAAATTCAATATCTATATTATCAACATATGATAAATATAGCTCTACTACTTTAACACTCTGCTCTGCTTTTCTTATCTTTGGCTTTCGCAACTCTTCTTATCACAAATGACCTTATATAAGTACATACACCAAGTATGAGATCATGGGACCTGTTAGAAAACTCTGCATAACATCCTTGTCAGCTCTACTAAGCGCGCAAGCATAATTACAATCATGCAAGTACTAACTAAATAGGTGCATCGCTTCACTAAGTTGGCTTCACCAAATTGACCATAACATTGCAATCTTCTTGAAACATGTTTGGTGCCTTTAGAGTAATATCAAAAACTCATAACTAATCATGAATATACACACACATATCCTAATGATAAGTGAAACTCTAGAAACATGTTACATACGTCGACCTTAAACCGTTATTCCTCCAGAACTGTAACCGTCAATAATAGAATTACATATCTTTACTGAAACATCATATTTGGGTCTGTGTGTATGAACATAACATAATAAACATGTCAACAACATGTATCTATCCATGCAAGTCTTCATGTCATCATATGGATAAGTACATATAGAAGTACTGTTGTGTATTATATGTTGTCATCAATGACAAACATAAAATCAATCAACTGTTTAGAATCAAATCTCCAACAAAAAGAACCAGAGTATAAGGAATATAGGGATCCTTAGAACAATAGGCATTCTTACAATAATACATATAATCCTCAAAATAGAATGCAAAACCATCCTTATGGAACTTAGTTTAAGGATGGGAAGCCTGTTATTCCACCTAGAAAGGAGAAGACTGATAACAGAACTCCAAACCCTCTACATAAGAATGATGTTGATTTCTGCAATGATGATCCTTGATGTGAAGCTTGTGAAGCCCCACATAACCCTAATTTTTGTATTATTTCCTTAGATTTAAGAGTAAATGAAGAACAAGGAAATAATGAGGGTGAACAATGTGATCATAATATGACAAATACTTATTCATGTCATGATATAGATTCAGACAGTGAAACTAAAAATCATGATTCTTGTAGTTCACAAAGAAGGGTAGAAAGTCATCATCAACAGATTTTTTCAGATAGTGAAGTAGAGGAGAATGATGACCATATAAGATGTTATGCTCAAAATAATCAGGATTTTCCACTTATTAGAAAAGCTTCAGATGAAGAGAAAGCTAGGATTACTACAGATTTAGTGAACAAGGCTAGAAGCAACTACCATTTAAGAAACAGAGTAGTGGGTGGTACTGGTAGTTAGCCATCAAGTGTCTTTATAAAAGAAAATAACATGGAAACCAAATATATACAAAAAAAGGAAAGACCTGGGGAAAATGTAAATAATCATAAGGTCAAAATTATTACCAACACCTTAGAACCAAATGTTGTACAAGAAGGAGAATTAAAAAGGCAAGAAACAGGTACTCCTATTCAAAAGATGGAAAGCAAAAGGTTAAAAGAACCCACTCTGAATGAACATATTGAGAAAAGTGACATTAATATTGACAAATAAAAGTCCTTAGAAGTGAAATATACTCCAGTGGACATGGGTCACTATTTATCCCAAATGACAGTAAAGGTGCCATTTCTAGAAATGATGAGAATAAAAGAACACAAGGAAAAGGTGTTATCATTATTAAACAGTGTCCCCATAATAAAATTCCAAAGTCCAGAGAATGTTGGTAAGAAACCAATTAACAAAGGGAAGGAAGTTGAGGTATTAACATCTGAGATTCCTCAAATTTTTTTAAATACAACTTCTTCCCCAAAAGTTGTTGATCCATTTTTTATTTCACTAATAATTAATGGGAAGATGCTAAAAAATTGTATGATTGATTCAGGAGCATCAAACACTATTATTCCAATGGAAATCATGAGGTCTATGGGATTACAGGTTGATACTCCTCATGGGAGATGTCAAGCAATGGACTCTAGAGAAGTCCCTGTGATTGGAACCATTGAGGCTATGCCTTATAAATTGGCCATATGTCTTGATGTGGTAATGACTATGAATGTTCTTGTGGTTGACATACCACCACATTATGGCATGCTACTGTCAAGAAAGTGGAGTGCTTCAATGGGAGGTAGTATACAAAGTGATTTATCATATGCTACTTTCAACATTGTTGGAGATAATGTTAAGGTGTTAAGGGAGAGTAGAACTCCACACATGATAGAAAGATTTGAAGACATTAACATTAATTTTTGCATTGATATGGATATGGAGAATTTCAGGATACAAAAGAGTGAACTTTATTATCAGAATGAAAAGGTAGATCCTATTTGGATAGAGAGTTGATTATACAAGGTGATGGATTTTGGAAAATATACTTTGATGGAGCTTGCTCAAAAGAAGGATCAGGTGCAGGTGTATTGTTGGTATCTCCATCAGGTACAACTTTTAAGTTTTCATTTCTATTAGCCTTCCAATGTACAAATAATACTACAAAATGTGAGGCTTTGTTTTTAGGACTAGAAATTGTCGTCAAACATGGGATTAAATGTTTAAAGGTTTATGGTGATTCTAAATTGGTGGTAGCTCAAGTTAGATCCAAATATGCAGTAAAGAATGATAGATTAAAAATGTATAAGTATGCTATTTGGGATCAAATTGAAATGTTTGATGCTTTTTATATAAGCTAGATAGAAATGCCAAAGAATATAATGGCTGATTTTTTCGCAAATGTTGCTTTAAAAACTAATGATTTGACCTTACATGGGGTGTCAATACTAGAAGTCAAGACAAGACCAGTTGTTCTGAACAACATATACAACTGGCAAGTTTTTTAGGATGACCAAGATATTCTAAGATTTATTCAATGTCTAGACCATTATGAGAATCAGAGTATAGATTGTAATACTTTTCTAGAAAGCAATGATGGAAAAGACTACATTTTGGGAAATGAGGTTGTCCAGTTAAGTTCTAATCAGATTCCTAGGGGTTTGGTTGAGCTAGAAGCATTGTTTAGTAGTCAACATAATGATTCAACAAAATTAAGCAATGCCAAGGTTGAAGATTTGGAGGAAATAAATTTAGGATCTGAAAATAGTCCTCAAATTATTTATATTGGAAAGGGTTTAGACTCTCATATAAGGATAAATTTGATCAAACTGTTAAGAAAATATAAACATGTCTTTGCTTGGTCATATGAGGATTTGAAATCCTATAGAGAGGATCTTTTTCAACATAAAATCCCACTAAAGTCAGATGTGAAACAATTTAGGAAAAAATAGAGGCCTATTAACCCCTTGTTGGCTCCTAAGATGCAACAAGAATTGATGAAATTAAAGGATGTTGAGATAATCTAGCACATCAGACACTCAACTTGGGTATCAAATTCGGTACCAGTCAGAAAGAAGAATGGTGCTATCAGACTATGTGTGGACTTCAGAAATTTAAATATTGCTTCATTAAAAGATAGTTATTCCTTGCCTAATATAGAAGCAATGTTACACAAGGTGGCTAGTTGTGAGTTGTTGTCTATGATGGATGGTTTCTCAGGATATAACCAGGTCTTAGTTAAAGAATCAAAATAGTATAAAACTGCATTTACAACTCCATGGGGAACCTATGTTTATATTAGAATTTCATTTGGGTTGATAAGTGCAGGAGAAAATTTTCAAAGAGCCATGGATGTTGCTTTTAAAGAATTCATTGATTTGTTTATGGTCATTTATCAGGATGATTTAACTACATATTCTAAGAGAGCTTAGGATCAATATGATCACCTAGGTAAGATTTTCAATAAAGCATTAGAATATGGTGTTTCACTGAATCCCAAGAAATGTCATTTTGTAGTACAAGAGGGAAAGTTGCTTGGACACAGTGTCTAAGGAGGGGATAAGAATAGACCCTGAGAGAGTGGAAGAAATTCAGAAGGTTATTTCTCCAAAGAACCTAAAAGGAGTACAATCTTTCTTAGCAAAGATCAATTTTGTCAGAAGGTTCATAGAAAACTTTACAGAGATTGTTAAACCTATTGTAAAGTTGCTAAAGAAAGATGCAAAATTTATTTGGAATAAAGAATCCCAACAGGCATTTGAGAAAATAAAGAAAGCAGTACAAGAGGCTCCAGTTTTAAAATCTCCAGATTATACTAAGCCTTTTTCTTTGTTTTCATTTGCATCTTTTCATACAATTGCTGCTATTTTACTACAAAAAGATGAACAAGGATTTGAACATCCAATAGCTTTTTATAGTAAATCCTTACAAGCTGCAGAACTTAATTAAGAAATAATGGAGAAGCAGGCTTATGATTTGGTAAAAGTTGTAAAGTCTTTTAGGCCATATTTGGTCTGTGCTCTGATACAATCATATGTACCTCACTCAGCAGTGAAAGATATTCTTACATAGTCAGAGGTTACTGGTAAGAGATGTAAATGGATAACCAGAATTTAGGAATTTAACCTTGAGATCCATATTACAAAGTTAATAAGAGGTCAAGGTCTGGCAAGACTCGTGACAGAAGAAAAATTGGATCTAGTACAAATAAATCATACAAAGATACATGATCAAAATTTTACAAGCATAGAAAGGCAACCATTCTATGTTGATATTATGTTTTTCTTGAAAATGCCAAATGTCCTAATCATATGTCAGAAAATAAAAAAAGAAATCTGAAATTGCACACTCAAAGATACACTTTGATTCAAGGAGACTTATATTGGAAGGATAGAAATGGTGTATTGTTGTTATGTCTAGATAAATACCAAGCTAAAAAGGTCTTATGTGAAATGCATGCAGGAGAATGTGGAGGCCATTTTTCTACTAAGACTACTACCCACAAGATTTTAAGGGCTGGGTACTATTGGCCTAGTTTATTCAAAGATACCTATGAATATGTTAGAAAGTGTGAGCCTTGTCAAATGTTCTGAAACATGCTAAAATTTTTAGGAGCTCTATTGTTAAACTCAATAAGTATAGAAGCTCCTTTTACTATGTGGGGAATTGATTTCATTGGTGAATTCCAAGAGAAGTCTAGTGGAGGACACAGTTAGATACTTTTAGTCACAGATTATTTTACCAAGTGGATTGAATTCATCCCTAGAAAGAAGGCAACAAGCAGGGTAGTCACAGAATTTCTAATGGAGAATATTGTAACCAGATTCGGTGTACCTACTAAATTAGTAATGGATAATGCCATGAGTTTTAAATCAGAAGAAATGACAGATTTCTATGAGAAGTATGGGATTACAATATCATATGTTAGATTTGATGAAGACAAATCCTCCCTAGATCACCTGCATGCAAAGACTGTTACAAAGAAGCAAGACAGAAGAGAAGAAGAAACAACTATGGCGGCCAAAAAGCCAGAGACTGGGAATCCATGATGACAGAAAAAGCTTCTATATTCAACAATGGAATTACAAATTACAATCTCCTTAATGAAAAGTAAAGAAGTGAATCCTTATAAAAGGAAACACGAAACCCTAAAGGTGAAACCCTAAAGAATTATAAAGCGCCTAAGTGAAACTTAAGCCTAGAGTAAAATAGACTAATAATTAAATGAATTAATTATTAGCAATGCTATGTCTACTCTAACACCCCCCCTTAAGTGTAACTTAGGGAGAAGAAAAAATAGATAAACTACTACAGAAAGCAGGAAAGATGGGTCCCGGCAACTAGGCCTGATCAGGTACCCAAAACATAAAAGGGAAAAGATGTCCCAGAGTGAGGAACAAGAATGAGCAAGAAGCATCTCTGAAGCATGTAACTGAAAACTCTGTCAGAAGAGACTGCTGGAACCCCCAATGAAGTGCATGACCAGGTAGAGAAGACAAATGTCTGAAGAGCTGATCAATTGAACTAGGAAGTAATAGAACCAATAGGTGAACCCCCCCATAATGCTGAACTAGGAGAGGTTACAGGAACATTGAAATGCAATACCATAAACATCTACAGAAGAAGAACCAGGAACACCAACAGTGCAACAGAAGTACACACACAGGATAAAGGGTGGTGTCATCAACACATAGCATGGGCTAATGTCATGGAAGGTATGCTCACTTGACAAAGGTGGATGCGCCTAAAGTGGCAAAAACATCATAACCCCCCATGACACTTTATAACACAGTGCGAGTACAAAAATTGAACAAGGTGTACAAGATCCCACATATACAGAGGTAGGCACTTTATCTCAGTGTGTTTACAGAATAAAGATGCACCAGAAGGAGCATACAAGCTCAGAAGTCAGAAAGAAGAGTGAACCAGAAGTACAGTAGAAGAGATCCCAAGACCTGTAAACCCAAGCAATCCACCAGAGTGCATAAACTGCCAAACTGGGAGGAGAGAAAACCTAGAGTAGAATCTAGGAAAAAGACCCCTACAACTGCATAGTGCACTGAACCAGCTTTTTGATGATATCTCATTTTCTAAAGACGGAGTCTGGATGAGCCAGATATGGCTCCCGGAAGGCAAAAAAAGACATTGGACTTCAACAGAAAAAAAACACTATTGAAATGGAAAAACCCAAAAACTTGACCTTCATCATCGGAAAGTTCTTGGAAAGAGCTTTTCGACGGTATATGGAATTTGAAAAAATACCCCCGTATGCTCAAGATAGAGTGAAAAAGGCCCAGGTAGGTCAAAAGGGCCCCAAAAGGAAAAAACTAAGCCCCTAGGGTTAAAAAAATTCTGGCCCCTGGGTGCATGGTGTGCAGGGGGCTGAACCTTGGCTCCTGGTCACCAATAGGACCAGCCACAGGGCTAAGTGGCCCACGGGGGCTACACAGACCCCCCGGGCGGCGCGGGGGTGGTGGATCCCAGCGGCGGCGGGAAACGGGTGGCGCGGGCCGGTAAGCGGAGCGGCAGGCCGCGGAGGGGCTGTCGGCAGAGCAGCCGGCTGAGCGCGGTGCTGGGAACAGAGGGCAAAGGCTGGCGGGGGCGGCTAAGGGCCACGGAGCGGGCTGGTCACTGGCCAGTCGGTGGTGGAGCAGCGGTGGCGCACCTGGCTGCGCATTTTAAAACAAACTGCCCGCGCAAAAACCAACCAAAAATCATTTAATAATAATTTTTTTTTAAATTTTTTGTTAAATTTTTCTCGTCCGTACGGCCTTAGTAGGGCAAAAAAATTTGCCAGATACCCCGGTGTCCAAAATGGGTGAATTTTATATCAATCCTGAGGTTTTTGGGCCTTCTAGACTCAACTGTGAGGTCGGTTTTGGTCCAAAATGCCTCAAAAAATAGAGACCCCCCAAAACTAATAAAAAGTGCCAAGAAAACCTCTGAAAACTTCAAACCCTCGCTTGCTTCAATCAAAACTCAAACAGCGAACAACAGGCGAGCTCTGATACCATGTTAGATTTGATGAAGACAAATCCTCCCAAGATCACCTACATGCAAAGACTGTTACAGAGAAGCAAGATAGAAGAGAAGAAGAAACAGCTATGGCGGCCAAAAAGCCAGAGACTGGGAATCCATGATGACAGAAAAAGCTTCTATATTCAACAATAGAATTACAAATTATAATCTCCTTAATGAAAAGTAAAGAAGTGAATCCTTATAAAAGGAAACACGAAACCCTAAAGGTGAAACCCTAAAGGTGAAACCCTAAAGAATTATAAAGCGCCTAAGTGAAACTTAACCCTAGAGTAAAATAGACTAATAATTAAATAAATTAATTATTAGCAATGCTATGTCTACTCTAACATCATATTCATCCCTATATCATCCAGAGGCAAATGGACAAGCAGAGTCTAGTAACAAAAGTATATTGAAAATACTGAAAGAACTCTTGAGAAGAATAAAAGGGCATGGCATACTAAGTTAAAACTAGCACTTTGGGCTGATAGAATAATAGTTAAGAGGGAAATAGGCAAGTCTCCATTTGAGCTGGTATATGGATTATAGGCAAGAATGCCTATTAATAATTTATTACCAGTATATCAGTTTATATAAGAAGAACATTTAGTTGTTTCTGACAATATGCATAATAGAATGACTAAGTTGGTAGAATTGGACGAAGCAAGAAGAAATAGCTAAAAAGAAAACATTAAGTTACAACAGAAAAAGAAATACCTTTTTGACAAGAGGGCTACTCAAAGAAAATTCCAATCTATTGACCTAGTTCTTTAGTGGAATGCAAGAGTAGAAGATAAAGGAAAACATTAAAAATTTGAATCTTTGTGGCTTGGACCATTTGTTGTCTCATAGAACTTTGGAAAAGACTTCTACTGATTGAAGAACATGGATGGAGAATATTTTGAGTTTCCTATGCATGGGAAATTTCTCAAGCCCTTTTTTAACTAAGAATCAAAGTTCATGCACAAGTATGTATCATACTATAAATATTTTCCTTCAGTTGTGTAAATACTGTAAATAAGTTTCCTTTCTATAATAGGTTAGTTGGTGTCCCTCCCAATTTTTGATCTAGTCTGCAACCAAAGATTCTATGGTTCTTTGCCATAAACTGTGTTTAGTAAATCCTCAAGTAGAGCCACTGTTGGTTGTATTCCCAGTTCTGGTGTTTACCCTAAAATTTTTGTTATCTTCATGACTGAGAGGTGCAAAATCTGAAAATGTGTCCAAAGTTACAAGGTCCCTGGAAAATTACATATTCTTAGGTCAGAATCTAGAGAGATGGTTAAAAAATCCTATCTTAGGTTTCATTAAATGGAAAAGTGTCAAAAAACCCTAGATATGTTAGTCTGGTTTATATTTTTGAGTTAATTTTTTAGGCTTAAGTTATAAGTAAGTCTTGTGTTTTTAAAGGTTAGTCACCCAGTCTCCTAATGTTGAACAAATATTCTTTTTCATAACAAGACTTAGCGATTCACTTTGGTTAGGATGTCTCTAAAGGGAAAAGAATATACTTTATAGGTCATGAGACTTAGTGAAATGCATCAGTCATGAAGTCTCCCAATGAAGAAAACATGATTTGGCGACATGGAGACAAGCGGTTAAGTCACGGTGTCGCATAGTGTATCCTGCAGTTAGAAAATTATCATGAGACTTAGCGATTCCTTCAGTCACGGGGTCTCCAGATCAAAACACAGTTAGTGATAAGTTTAAAAGCTTCAGTCGCCATGTCTCCAGTTAAAAATTTAGTTAAGTAGAAGGTTTAGAGACTTGGCGACAAACTGCAAATTGAAATGAAATATATAGTGGTCAGGTAGTCACTGGTCAAACATGGTGAGTCAGCATCTTTTCAGTGATTTGGAGACAAACAACTAAATATGAGACACGTGTCCACAATGAATAAAAAAATGTATCAGTCGCGTGGTCTCCCGAAAGGAAAAGTATCATTTGGTGATTAAGAGACTAAAAGATGTAAAGGTATGTATTTTGATATTGTCGCGTGGTCTCCAAATGAATTAGGGTTTCTAGAATGTATTCAGTGACTTAGTAGAGCTGTTAGATGTAGAATAAAGATAATATCAATGGTAGCCACTGAGTCTCTACAAAATTTGCACAGAGTAAAATATTCTCGTGACAATGAGATTAAGCCTTAGTCGCATAGTCTCTAAATTAAAATTAAAATGATAAGATAAAGTTTCATAAGTCTTTGTCACCGAGTCTCCAAAGGAAATATTAAAGAGTAGATTTATTCGGCGATTGAGTGACTAAGGGTAGTCGCGGGGTCTCGTAAAAGGATAAGAGCATTCAGAGACTTAGTGATAAGAGATTAATAGATGAAAAGGTAGCCACAGTCGTGAGGTCTCCGAATAAACTTAGAGTTAGGAAATTCTATTAGTGACTTGGATTCATTTGGTCGCGTGATCACTAGAAGTAAATCACTATTATGCTGAGGTGAAGAGAATTATGCAGTCGCTAGATCTCTAGAAGAATTGAGAGTTAGGGGGTTTGATCAGTGACAAGGAGATAATGCATAGTCGCTAAGTTGCCAAATATGAAGAGTGATAGTTGTGATAAATGGTGATTGCAGACATGACAATATGGAGATTCATCATCCAATAGAAGTATAGGAGATTAATTACTATGAGAAAAAGGTAGCTAAGATATCTGGTGAAGAACCAATCATATAAAAACATGTGATTTTGTTCAAATTTTATAAGGGTTTTTTTCTAAAAATGCACTCATTTGAATTTGATTTCCTATCACATTCATGAGCTACGGCTAGGAATTCAATTAATAGTACAACATGTAAACTTGAAGGCTGAATTGATTGATTCTTCAATGATGAGTTAAGTACTTTGTAAAGTTACCATAAAGGGATGATCTCACATTTATTCTCATTCATCATACATCCAGAATTTTAGAGCAGAAAATTTGTTAGGTTTTCTATGTCCAAGAATAAAGAATTGTTAATTCAGTGAATTTTTTATCAAATTCAAGGTAATTATTTAATTTTTAGAGATCTTGAATTGTATTCAGTGCACAGACAAGGGTAAGGTGTCCTAAGAGAAGATTTGTTCCAATATCAGTAAAAAGGAAGTGAAGAACAGAACAAAATGAGTAAAGTAGTTAGTGTGGCATCTACTAGTGGGAAGAGTGATGAGGGGGATGAAGATGCTAAGGGAAAAAGGAACTTTTGTGATGAGTTTTTGAAGTTGTTACCTAGGTCTACACAGAATAAGAGGGAAAATGCCAACATATTGGCAGATGAATACTGTGATATCAAAGATGCCCATACACCAGGTTCTCCAGGTATATCTCTTTACAATTATTTTTATAAGAATGCTAATAAGGCCATACCAATATCAAACCCTTGGACTAGTGGTTTGGCTAGGTTGATTGTTCCTGATGTCTTTGTAGATGTAGAATTGTTTCTAGGACTAGCAAACCATTATGACTCCTTGTCAAGGATAATTAAAAAGAATGATGGTACTGCATTGCTTATCCTAAATAGGAATTCTTTTATGCAAGCTTTCAGTTTGTATAGTACCATGTCCACTTAGATTAATATTACAAAGCAGGAGGAAAGATATAGGTTACAACCTGGGATAGCTAGAAATCAATTACAGAAACATATCCTTAAGGAGATTAGAAACCACATTGTCCCTTTACCATGAACTACACCTTATTGTTTCAAGGATTTACATTTTTATATCAAATACATTGCATATTCTTTGTGTAAAGTGTTGGGTAGGGATGGAGGAGTTGCAAAGATAAATGTTAGGATTTTGATGATGGTTTTGGATTTACAAGATGTGCATTCTAGTACCAGCTATGACTAAATTCAATACATCATTGATAGGATGCATGAGGGGTTTGTAGCTATACAAAAGAAGGATAAGGATCCTAAATGTTTACATTATTCTATCCTGATGCATCTTTTATTTCATTTTAATTTTGGCATCATGGATGGAAACAATTTGAACCCCCAGAGAATTTTTCATGACCAGCCTAATCTTGTCTAATTTTGGATCAAGATATGGAATTTCACTTCCAAGGACTGTGATTTCTGTGGATTTGAGAATTGTATTGTCTACCCTTTAATGCAGAGGTTGGGTGTCAACAAGACTAGATTTCCAGTGAAGGTATTACAATTACTAAAACCATGTGAGTTTTTTGATAAGTGAGAAGGTGACCATAATTGGGGAGACTTCTTTTTGGAGGAAAATTTCACTATGATCAGAGTGTATGGATGCACAAATCCTCCCCATGTCCTACCATATCATGTTACATCAAGAGTTTTAGCAATGGAATTTACTTGGCATCTTTTGTTAACTGATAATGAGCACTTCGCACCACATAGGAAGGGGACAGGAACCCCTAGGTAGTTTAAGATCTTTTAATTTATAATTGGCAAAGGTGATATAGATTTAGTAAGAAAATGGTTGGAATTTTGTAATATGGGAGCAACATTTTATAGATATATAGATCCAGAGAGATTCATTGCAGGGGCTAGGAAACTCCTGACTCCTATCATACCGAATACATATGTGCATGTTATTGTGTGGAGGAGGATGCAACTAGAAATATAATTGATGAAGATGAAGTGAGAAATAGAATAGAATAAATTAAGGAGTTGTTGAAATTAGAGAAATAGATAAAAAATAAATAAATTATCATTTGGAGGTTTTTACCCTGATTTGCCAAATTTTGACAAAATCAAAGCTATGCTGGACAACTTTTACACACTTTGTGAACAATTGGATAGAGTTCTAGATGTAAAGAAAGGGGGAAAAGAACCTGAATATTAAAGTGAGAGTGAAGAAGAATATGTCAATCCACCTCATATAGATCAACCACAACAAAATGTTGTAGAAGAAATTCAGGTACAAGGGGAACAAGGACACATTATAGATTTAACTAAAGTTTCTCAACCTGATGATATAGATGAGCCTGCTACCAAGAGGCAAAAATTTGATCTTGGTCAGACATCTCATGATCAAAATTACATAAGAAAAGAGAGAAAAAGGGATAGAGTAAGTGCTCTTGTTCCTGGCAACAGATTATATGATCATAATTTGAGAAAGGAAATCAGAAAGGGAAAGAAACTACAACAAGAAGTACAAGAAAACATAGAGTTGCCTCTCAGAACATGTATAGATGAAAGATTGATCCATCAGTAGTAGTTATTGGAAGATGATGATTTCATTAAGACTGATGAATTCAAGGATTTCCTTAGATGGCGAAAGAAGGAAGAGATCAAAGAGCAACTGAGAATAGTTGGTGAAGAAGAAGTGACAAATGAGTCTCTTTTAGCCCTACAAGTATATGATCCTGAGACTTAAGACATCACTCCTGAGGAAGCCAAAAAATTAGTTTTGGAAAGTGGCATGTTGCTTGCTGAAGGCTAAGATTTAGCCTCAGCATTTATAATAAATCAAATAAGAAAGAAACTAGTTTTAAAGATGACCACTAAGATTCAAATGGGTGATATGATTAACGGATTCAGATACAATCCATATTCCCAATCATTTGCCATGTGGAGTCTATGTCCTAAGGACTAGAAGCCTTAGTTGCTAAATATTCAAGAGAGCATGGTGGGAAACCAAATGGTATGGACAGTCCAAAACACAAATGATTTGGAGATCTCCCAAATAATGACACAATGGGCACATTCAAATGAAGATAAGACAAAATAGTTGTCTGAGAAATGTGGTGTTTTGATAGAAGAGGCTAGTGCCCTTGCCAAGAATAGAGAATTGTGCCACATTAAGATTCATCAGCAAGATAAGGTAATTTCTGAATTGACCAAACAATTGTGTGAAAAGATAGAAGTGGTATATGTACCCTCAGAGAAGCTCCTACAAATAGAAGAAAAGGTTGAAACAGGGGAAGAAGTGAAAGCAGATGATATGGCTAAGAAAGATAATGAAATTGCCATAAATGCATTTTTGAATATACTTCAAAATAGGATTGATATCTTGAAAGATAAAATAGATATAATCCTAAATGCATATAATAGGTTGCCCATTTTGCATGCTGAAGTGACAAGGTACATCTCTGTTTTGACTCCTTTTTTCACAACATGGTCTTCCAGGGTACAATTATTTGAGAGATTAGCTTCTTTACAGCAACATAGGCCAAATTTGCTAGAGATTGTGACAGAAATAGAAGATGAAGTAAAGAAAATAAATGTGACTTTACCTTTCTTTAAACGTAAAATAAATTAGATAGAGGCAAATATGAGCCTATTTGGGCTGAGTTTCAACAGATTTGTTCTTCCACTAAAGGGAGAAGATGACTAGATTAAGGCCTTGGAGGCCTGGAGAAATGAATTTAACAATAGATTGCCTAGTAAAGAGGCATTTATTACAAATTATGATCTTGATATGGAAGCTTTTAATAAGATTTTAGATGAGGCTTTTAAAGCAGAGACTGACATTAATAAATTTTTAGTTGATGTCAAAAGTATAACTGATGTCAGATGGGAAAGGAAGAAAAGAAAATTATAGAGTATTCAGAGTTTCAATTTTCTTATAGAGGAGGATGTGACAGCATGGGATTTAAAGATAAGATCAAAGAAATAGAAGCCTGTTGAAATAGAAGAAGAGGTCCTGGATGAAGAGTAGAGAGGAACACTTGGCACCTGATCATTAAGCACAGGAAGGTTAGTAATCATAAAATTCAAGTGTAGGTTAGCCTGAAATGGAGGTCACTTGTTCTCAATACAAATATCAGATACTATGTTGAACACTGTCAGACAAAGGTGCTAGAATTCATGTGAAGACAAAGAAGATAAGATTTTATCCCTTGTTCTTGTCTTCCCACCGCTTGAATATTCTTATTTTTTATCTTTTCTGTACTTTTAGGGTTAGGTTCCTTAAACCATCTAAAGATTGTTACATCCTTTCTTTAAGGATTCCAAGATGGTTTAAGACCTATAAATAGATCAAATGTAATAGTTTTGAAGAGAGATGAAATATATTGGCAAGCCAAACTTCTAGATTTCAGTCTGTGTTTTTGAGCTTTTAGCCTTGATATGTATTGAAGCAGAAATTTATGAATAAAATGCAGTGCAACTTTATTCCATATTGTTATTATCTCTTTTCTTATTGAGTGTACTCTTTTATGTTTAATTTGTAAGGCATGTTAAGCATATTGGCTACAAGGTAGCTATCTAATTATTTGAAAGTTTCTTCTAAGGGGAGAATTAAGCCTTGTGAGTAGTTTCAGAGAGTACATCAGTAATTAAGGATTTGATATAATATTGTGGGAATGACAGGGTAATTTGTTGGGCACTTTACCTGAGTTTTATGTAGGTTGTAAGGCATCTTACAGTATTTTATTTGTTTATCTTTTTGTGAATTTATATCTTTTGATTCTATAATCCCAAGGATAGGCACTGGTCTAGGAACTTGTTTGGTAATCCATCATCATCCAAGATATCTAATACTATTCAAAATTAATTACCTTTAGAGTATATATGTAAAATCAATTGTATTCACAGTTATTACAATTAGAGTTTGTTGATTTCTTAAAGAGTAAATCAAATAGGTTATTCCTCCTAAATTCATAAGAATTGTAAAAGGAAAGAAAGATAAAATTCCTTATTATGTTGTTGTCTGTCATCATTAAGATAATGATTTGGATTGTCTAGCTTTTCCTCAGAATAATCATAGTTATTTGCATTTTCATTTATATATCCATATAGGAATAGAGCATTCAGCACATATGTAAAATCCACTCTAAAGATACTATCAAGCCAGTAATCAAATATAGGTTAAACCTACCTGAGTCAGTGGATCTCAAAAAAGAAGGAGGTGATAATAGGTATCACCAGTGTTATCAAAATATGTCATCAATTAGTTTTTTTTCTTTCTTGAGTCAAATTATCAAAGGCATTGGGAGTCATAGAGTTATTTAAGTATTCAAGCAATTTTAGAGGCCCTGCAAGAAAAAACCCTAACAGGGGCTACATAATCATGTTCAATATAGAATTTAGTAGCATCACCAATACTAGCTAGATGCAATTTCATAAAACTCTGCCATGCAGGGAAGTTATATTTTTTCAACTTTGGTACCTCCTTTTTATACATCTTGATCTTTCGCTCCAAGTACCTTCAA
The DNA here is from genome assembly GCA_018584345.1 of Thuja plicata. Lineage (NCBI taxonomy): Eukaryota > Viridiplantae > Streptophyta > Pinopsida > Cupressales > Cupressaceae > Thuja > Thuja plicata. Next base: position 3,384,764 of record MU225623.1, on the reverse strand, counting down.
ACTATTTTCAAGAGACTAGAGCTCTGATATCAATTGTTGGAATGAATTTAGAATAACTGAGAGGGGGGGTGAATTAGTTATCCACATGTCTAGATGTACCAATTGAAACTTTATAGCACTTTAAGAAACTCAGTTATGCTCAACAACAATAGTATAAATCAATAACATAAATATGTAGTTTATAGTTCAAATGTAATCAGCTTGCAGAAGCTTAATAGTAAAATACAACATAAGCATTCACATAAGTTGACACCAATATTTAATGTGGAAACCCAATTTGGGAAAAACCACCAGTAACATGCTACCAAATTTTCACTCTTCTAAAGTGAGCTTTGCAAGGAGCCAACCTTGTTAAAGGTTACAAAACACATTGCTAAATGTGACCTAGTTAAAGGATTTAATCACCCTGTCAGGAATGGCTTTGTTAGAGGACTTGGAACATTCCACATGAATGTCACCTTGCTCAAAGGATTTATACAATGACTATTAGGTCAACCTAGTTAAAGGATTTTTACTGATACAATGGTTAGAAAGTAATCAGCAGGTGTGATCCGATACATACAACTAAGTTTGCAAATCCAGATCTAGTTCAGCTCTAATGCTAATTCACTGAGTGGCCTCCATTGTCATTTCAATCTTTAGATCTTCTTGGAAATTCGTCAAGCAATCACTTTCGCAATTCTCTGCTTCTCTGCTAGATCATGCCAATCAGTCAATTAACCATGCAATCCTCTTGCATACACTTAGCACATACATCTCACACCTTGAATAACCCCTTGAGGTTATCTTATAACTCTCCATCTAGGTAAACTAAATCTTTTCCACTTAATCAAGATCATAGATCTTAGGTTAGGTTGGATCCTACAGATCTTTCCATCATTTACATTTAATTTACTTCTCCAAAGCAATCACTAAATAAATCTTCGATCCATGCGTTAATTACGATTACCTGTGCATTTAAATAATGTGGACTAATTGTGCTTATCCTTAATCAAATTTTCATATCCCAATAGATTCAATTATGTCAACCAAAGATCTCAAATCTCAACATTTACCAAAATACTAGCGCTCGGTCGACACAGTGTTCTTCCACTTGATCATCACTATTTTCGCTGGTAATTTACTGGTGCTCGGTCAACACTATAAATTATGCTTGACATACAATGGTGCTCAGTAAACTGAAATCTTCATTTTAGTGTTGTAAATAAACAACACATTACCTTGCCAATGTGCCAACTAATCAAGTACCCTTGTAATTTCCTATAACTCAACCATTTCACTCGGTCTTCTTGTTATCCTTGCCTTCAAATATTCTTCAGTAATCAATAGATATGGTACTTAAATAGATAGCAATAGTCTCACCAGTTAAGGTTTGACATCAATGAAAAAACAACAATTATTTACATTGTAGCTTTCCAACATGAACAACCTCTCTGTCATACTGCCAAGGTCTACCAAGTCAAAAATGACATGCACCCATGATTACTATGTCACATAATATTGCATCCTTATAAGAACCAATGCAAAAATTCACCATGCATTGTTCCCTTACTTCCACCACATCATCATCATGCAACCAACCAATCCTATAAGGTATTGTATGTATAAGTCTTCTCAAACCAATTTTTTGCACCATCTCTTTAGAAACTAAGTTATCAGTGCTTCCACCACCTACAGTCACCTCACAAAACTTACCTCCAACCTTGCATCTGGTCCTTAATAAAATGTTCTGATGATAAGGTTTATCTTTGTTATTCACCATCAACCTTCAAAGAATAAGAGTTTCTTCTTCTTTAGGAATGTTATCAGAGACACCAGCAGATGGTCCACCTTGTTCACTCACACAAGAAACTCTCTTGTCTTCCTTACACTAAAAATCCATGTGTCCTTTCAAGCCACACTTAAAGAAAGTACCTCTAAACTCTTTACCACCATTACCTCTCTTAGGTGTAACCAATTGGGCTTCCACTTTAGTCACTTTCTTTCCCTCATCCCCACCAATATCTTTATTTTCTCTTCCTCTAGAGTTATTATGCTTTTTCCTATTCAAATTATATTCTACCTTTAGGGAATACTGATAAGCCCCCTCAATAGATCAAATCTTCAACATACTCATCTCATCCTGAATATTGAACCTCAAACTATTCACATACCTAGCCACATTCTCCTTTTAAATCTCCTTGTGACTGGATCTAATGGTTACCTTTTAGAGCTCTTTGGTGTAATCCTTCACACTCAGGTCCTCATGTTTCAAGTTCTCCAACCTATTGAATAACTCAAACTCATATTCCTCAAGTATGAACTTAGAATTAAACTTTGCAGCCATCAACCTCTAGTGAGTGATATTCATTTCACCTTCCTCTTATCTATCCTTCTACAATTATTTCCACCATAAAACTGCATGACCTTTCAACTTTGTCTATGCCAAACTTACTCTCCAACCTATCTATAGGTCTCACCAACTGGTCAGATCCATCACTCCCCATAGATCTAGCAACATCTGCAACTCCAAATCCCTCCACAGCCTCCTCAAAACCATCATTAGATACAAGATTCCTGGGCAATCCAGAAATAAGATTCTTGATCCCTTCCATGAACTCATTCCTCAAACCGGTCATCTCATTCCTAATCTCAACTTGGAGATCTTCCTTCATCTGCTCCATCAACATAGGGTTTATTCTTTGTGGAATCCTTACAAATCTTAGGTGTAACTCCCTCAATCGGTGATCTGATTTACTAAAGATGATGCCCTAACCCTTGCAAAACCCTAGTTCTCAAGAACAAACCAACTAACAATAACCAATTTTCTTTCTGTCCACCTTGTGCAACTCCTTCACTAATGAAAGTTAGATCCAATCTATACCATCACACCAACACCACAAGAATATCAAAAGTCCAAAAATCAGATCGGTATCCACCACAAGATCCATACCTTTTTATCTAATACCACCTGTTGTAGTCAAGGACAAAGAATCCCCAAAGGAGATGTCAAATCCTTGCAGCAAGAGTCAACACAACAGAAAAAGAAAGATAAATTCATGAACAACAAATTTTGCATCCAAATAACAACTTTATTAATCACAATTTCTTCATACATGCCAAGCTATAAGGCCTTCCTAGTTATGGCCAATTACAAGGAAAAAAAACTCAACTTAGACCTACTCCTATATCTTCCTAAGTCTCAGAGCTACCACCTAGAAAATTCTCTTCTACCCAACCCTTCTCTATAATTCTTCCTTGATGCCCAAACAATCACAAGCCCTAAAGTTATAAACAACCACCAATAGGCAGACCTCAATAAATGATTACACATCCCAATAAACGATTGAGAATAAGTCAGCCTCAACCTTAATTAAATGCCACATTTAATCATTTCAAAAGGAATTATCCAACAAAAAATTAATCCACACATGTAGGAAATCATGCCATTCAGTTCCATCGATCAAAAACACCGACCACAACTGCAATCAATCAACCGGTAAACTCATAGAACTGGTGTCATGAAGAACAAAAACCCAAAAGAGAAACAACATGATCTCTCAAAATAAGATATCTCGAGAAGCATGATCATAGAATTTGACTCTACAAATAAAAATGAATAAACACTTTTCATAACTCCTTCCAAACATCTCTATGGATTGACCGATCACAAAATATTAGAAAACTTCCTGAAACAAGAACTACTTCTTACATTTAGTCACAGAATCCATCAAAAATCAAGCATGGTAACTCAAAATGAGTTGTGAACATAGGACAAGCTTCCTAATGACCTCATGAACACCATATCATGACCACACCTTCTCAAAATCCAAAGAACTCCTCCAAGCCAACAATCACCCAACTGGTGACCAAGAACATAAAACAAACACAAAAATGATAACAAAAGTTCATCAGAACACAATTGTTTTGGATGATGCAAGATTATGGAGGACCTAAGATGTTTGTACATCAATTATGTTTGGTTAGGATGCTTATCTAACCTTAGGATATTTTACAAGTGTAAGGATGGTACAAGTAAAGGATAAATAGTTGAGGGAAAGTGTGGCATATATGTATGCTTGTGCAAGTGCATGTGCAATGAAGAAGTGTGAAAGCGAATCTATCTCCATATGAATAAACATGAGTTGATGTGAAGTGTGGTGTTATGTACTATATAATTTCATGTGTTAGTTACCAGAATTAGTGATTAGAAGGTATCTATAAATTTTTTAGTCAATTTGAAGAATTATATCAATGGTCAATCTTTTTTCTTTTATTCTTCTTTATCTAGATAGTGAGCTTTCTTCCAGACAATGAACCCTTTGGTAGTGAGTCTTTTTTTAGTGAGAATTATTTGTAAAAATAACCTTAACTAGTTTCACCCTCACATGTGTTCATATATTTGAGAATTAATCTTCTCCGCGATTATTCCCTCAATATAGTTTCCCACATAAATTTGTCGTTTCCTTGAGCTTGGTTGTTTCTATTTTCACACGTTCTTTTCATTTTTACATTATTATATGATTAAGCATTAAGATAATATTTTTTTTGTATCTGATTCAATGGAATATTTATAATATTTATAGAGAACTGATTACCCCCCTCTCAGTTGTTCTATACATGTAACAATTGGTATTAGAGCTTTGGCTCCTTGAGAAGAGCTTAATCACTTGACGAGTTTCAAGAAGGAGTGCATCAAAATTACTAAATAAATTTCTCAAAAGTAGCATTTCAATGAGATCTTCTTGATGTCTTTTTGATTAGAATCTATTTGTGAAGGACCAAAAATAACCTTATTTTGATAAGACTCTTTTGAGTCTCTTAGATCATAAACATTGATGAGACTTTAGGTCCATATTGGAAATAAATAGTTATCGATGCAGCTAAGGTGATCTATGGAATGGTTTAAGGGTCTTTCCAAAATCACTAATTTCATTGATAGAGTCAATATCTATGTGACATGTGTTCAAACTTGGTGATGAACAATTTTCAATATAGTATCAACAATATATGGAACATCTTGAGGGTCTTGGAAATGTTTGATGAAGCTATTTTTAGTGTGACAATTGTTTATTCTTGGAAATGAGCTATTTTTGGTATAGCCTAGGTGGTCTATGAAATTCCTTAAGTGTATTGTCAAATTGGTGACCTACATTGATATAGTGGAGGTTTATGAATGTTCTTACTGGTCTTGCCAATGTTGTGGTTTTGATATAGTTTTGGTGGTTTATGAAATTTCTTACTGGTCTTATCAAAATTCCTACCTTCTTCAATGGAGACATCGATAAGACATTAGTATGTTCTTGGAAATAATGAAGTGATATGTTATCGATGTAACTTTGGATCTCTATGTGACCTCTCACATGTGTTTTCAAATCCATGACTTTCTACGATGAGTAGTAAAGTGAAAGGTGGAGACTATGATCGAACCAATGTTGACTTGTTGAGGTGTATATCAGTGATTGGTCCAAGTTGGAGCTTTGGGAGTTTGGTGGAAATTATTAGATTCTCTTAAATGGATTTATATGCAAGATAATTGAACTAATAGATAACCAAATCAATCCATCTCTCATTTGTAACATTTAAAAAACTATGAAGAATTGGTTGTGATTTGATGAATTGTTGTTCAGTTAGATGCTCATAATAGTTACAGAGAGTCTTTGACTACAATCTATGGGAAATATTCAATCAAGTGTTGGGTTTTATGTATGCATGAGGGTGGGGAGACACTTTTGAGGTTGAATGTTATTGCAATTCCTAGTGAAGTTATAGATATTCAAAATAATGTTATGTGTAGAGACTTGTTTGGGTATTCTGTGCTATCAAGAACATAGACTAAGAATATACACTTGAGAAATCATTTATCTAAACTTGTATACAAACACTATTTACTATAATACAAGATACTTGGCTTTGGTGTGTGGTTTTTTTACCCATATGGGTTTTCCCATGTAAATCTTTGTGTTTGTTTTGTTTTTGTTGATTCTTTTGGTTTATTATGTTTCTCCTGGCCTATGCATCTTAGTGACTGTAATAGGAATTGAAAGTCACCCCTTCTTCTCTCCCCTAATAACGTGACACATTGGAAGTCATTTTCATACTCTATTTTATGAACAAGTAGTATTGATAGAAGTAATCTCCAAAGTGTGCTCACACAACTCCCAAGATAGGACCTAGCTTGTCCTAGTCCAATTTAAGTTCCTAATTCCAATTTAGGACCTTCCAAAGTCAATAGAAAATCTTTCTAAGGCCTCCCCCAACTCTTATCAAAGAGTTACAATTGTTTTGTTTTCACCTTGGATGACAACTATCTTAATTGTGTCACAATCCTCTCAAAGGATTGAAGAAACTAACACTAATTTCTCCATACCAACACTCTCCATGCTAAAAGGGTAATGTAGGCACTTTCGATGTCCTTCTACATCCAAAAAACTCAAAATACACAAGTTTTTCCACTTCAAGTAGTCAAGTTCACAACTTGTCTTCAAACTGTCCAATTAGGCCTATTAGTCCTATTAGCCCTATCTAGAGGGTTTTTCTGGAATAAATTGCAAGAATTGCACACAACCCCCAAAAATATTTTTGGATCTAGATACCCTTTTAGGAGACCTAAAGGATTTATACAGTCTTAGGTCACCAACTAATCTGTACAACACTATCCTAGAAAGCAGGGCTTTTAGGCCTATTTTAGGGCATTACAAGCTGTAAGGTCCTGCCCTGACCTGTCCTAGTTTGACTTTCATTTTGACACTTGACTCATCAGGATGATATTTTGAGTATTGAATTTATGGTTTATGCATGTCGTCTTTTGGATCTTATGAGCAGTTTGTTAGAGGTTTTGTTGATGATCACAGTTACCGTACTCTTTATATCTATACACATGCTTATTTTGATACCTTGATTTTTCATGATATATGTATTCAGCTTAGTTCTGTTATCTTTGATATTATGTTCATTAATGAAATCATGGCTCGAGAATATGATGCTAACACTTGCTTCTGCAAATATGTAATGTTATATGATGTAGACGTATACACATGTATATTGTTTAGAAGATGCTATCATTTTATGTTGAAATGTTTATTAATATAAATGGTTTTTTTTTATAATGTACTGACATCGAGTTTCAGCATGCAGGGATATGGCCAAGGTTTAATTCGGGGAAACAAGATAGGACCAAGTGCAATCCGTTTAGCCAAGGTCGAGTCTAGTAAGAGAGTGTGACCTCGTTGTATTGTATTTTCTTCTGTGAATGTGATGATTGATTATGTATGTGTGTTAATGGTTTAATTTGTATATTGTAAGAGATTTTTATTTTTGTGTAAATGTTTAAATGTTTTGCACACAACATGCCACATAGGTTGTGGTGTGTATTCTGTTGGTGATGTGTCATTTGACACTTTAGTTGTAGTGGCATGTGATGTGGATTTTGGACCCCACCTCCTTCTTGGTAATCTTGAACATTTTCCAAACTAGTAGGTGGTGTATGAGACC
>MU225623.1:3329164-3354689 GCA_018584345.1 Thuja plicata | reverse complement strand
CTAAGGCATGTAATAGTTTAACATCTAACTCTACATGAATAATGTATATATATACATACATATAAAGTTTTAAAACATATACATGTAAATAATTAAATAGAGAGAGAGAGAGAGAGAGAGAGAGAGATTCCTAATAAATTTACTAACTTCAAAAATAATTTAAAAACAAATAAATTTTAATTTCTAACATTTTGTACTATATGGGTTTCTCTCATTTTCTAACACATGTACTAAGTTACAATTTTTTATAACATTTGCTAACATTCTAATTACAGTTTTCTAATTATAACTAAGTTATAATTTTCTAATATTTTATAATGTTTACTAAGTTATAATTTTCTAATATTTTCTAAATACTAAAATTTACAATTTTCTTATTTTACTAAGTTACAATTTTCTAATATTTTCTAATCTATATACTAAAATGTACAATTTTCTAATTTTACTAAGTTACAATTTTATAATATTTTCTAATGTTTACTAAGTTACAATTTTATAATATTTTCTAATGTATACTAAACTTTAAAATTTTCTAATATATTCTTAGTGATGTAATTTTCTAATATTTTCTAATGTATACTAAGTTACAATTTGCTAATATTTTCTAATGTATACTAAGTTACAAATTTCTAACATTTGCAAACATAAATATACTATGATTTTTTAATGTTTTCTAATATTTTCTAACATTTTGCTATGATTTTCTAACATACTACTATAATTTTTTAACATATTCAAAAATTCAACTATCATTTTCTAACATTTCTACAAACTAAATATTATTTAAAACGAATAATTAGCTAAAATAAATATAAAACATACAATTTACAATAAAAAATGAGAAAAATGTGTGTACCTGGTACTAGTAACAATCACAAGAGATTGAAGAAGCTCGGGAGCTACTGACGTCGTACTGGTCGTCACTGGTTCTCTCTAAGCCCCGGGTCCACAAAATCTAGAAAAGTTAATAGTAAAAATGAAATGGGTAGTCAGAAATTTAAACAAATTCTGGCGAAAAATGGCTTCATGTGAAGTATGGCTTCACGTGAAGTACCCTGCATGGGGTACTTCAAGCGAAGTCACCCATGCAGGGTACTTCACATGAAGCTTATCAGTCACTTTGTGCAAAGTCAATACTTCACATGAAGCCATCAATTGTTTTTTGGAGCAAGTCTGAAATCCTTCGTCCCAAAAAGTGGGACACACTATTGTGAGATCACCCCTAGGGCATGAGTTAAAAAATATCTACACTCATCTCCTGACCTTATACCACTATATACAAAATGTAAAAAGGATCCATTATGATATTCATCCACTTTTTTAAGGTTTCCATGGTTGAATCTCAAGTGGGAGCCATAAAAGCAAAAACTAGCTAAAAGACACCAGCATACTACCTAGTTTACTATTATTTTCCTACCACTCAAAGATTAACTCAAAAAACCTTGCTCTCTGAAAATAAAAGTCTTGTATCAATCCACTCTACATGAATCTATAGTTAACTTTTAAGATCTAATCCATTACAACACCATTAACATGCAAAATAGTAGTTTGTGCACTGTATACAGAGAACTCTTCTTACTTACTCACAAAAACTTGATTACAAATCACTCTACCTCGGGATTTGAGCTTGAGAGTGTCTAAGATTCCATTCTCAACCATTCTAGGCCTTTTGAAATCAATAACCACTCCTACATTTGTGGGAATCCTATGTTGTCGAGTTGCATGCAACATTTGCATTTTCTTGCAAATGTTGTCATGACAACTTTTGGCATCTTTTTCATTAACTATGTAAACTAGAATCTAGGGCTTCTAGGCTATTTAGTTTGATGAAATAACCCAATTTAATGACCTTAAGGAATATTTTACACCCTTCATGGGTCTAGAACACATTTTGAACCCAAATCCCAACTTTAGACCAACTAGGCCTAAACTAACTAAAACAACCAACAATGACTACTTGGTGACCTTAGTCCTAACACTAACTCACCTAGTCTACATGACCTACTAAGGCCTCAAAGAAAACACACATCTTTGACTTGGCTAAGGTCAGATAGAAGCCAAAAAATTCTAAGGCTTGAGGATTGCTTAGGTGCTCCTGCACCATCCTTCCCTAAACAAAAAACTTCAATCCACCCTTGGATTGAGTAAGTTGGTGTCAACCCCAAACTTATTAAACTCACTTTCCTTGATCCATACTGCATCTACATCATATTTTCCTTGCCATTTGATCAATTTTTCTTTATACTCCTTCTTCCTAGTCTTCTTGTAAATTCTAGGATCCAGTATGCTCTCAGCTTGTTTGATTGGTGTAGATGGCAAGTGTAGCTCTTCAACCTCCTGTATGACTTCATTCAAACTCTGATCAACATTAGGGATTGGGCCTATATATAGTACCAAGTCTGAAATATTGAAGACTAGTGATAAACCCAAATCCTCCAGAAGTTCCACCTTGTAAGCATTGGCTCCATACTTGTCTAGGATGACACATGGACCAATTCTCCTCATCTAAAGATTTTGAGGTGTTCCATTCTGAAGTATTGCATTATTGAGATGAACCATCACTAGATCTCCAATCTTGAATTGGACATCCCTTCTTCTCTCATTTACTTTGGTCTTGATCTTCTCTGTATTTTTAATGAGAGTCTTTTTGACTATGTCATGGATTTCTTGCATAGCATATGCAAAATCCTCACCATATCCATTGCCTTTAGCTCCATATTTAAGGTCTCTGAGCTCATGAATTCATCTAGGATGGATGCCATATACAATTTCAAAAGTAATTTTCCTTGTGGTTCTATTAACAGTGTCATTATAAGCATATTCTTCTTGTGCAATGAGTTGGTCCCAAGTCTGACCATACTCCTTTGTCAAACACCTTAAGAGATTACCAAGGCTTCTATTTACTACCTGTATGTGACCATCTGATTGAGGGTGGTAGGAAGATCCAAATGATAAGTTTGTGCCCAACTTCTACCAAAGTGTCTTCCAAAAGTGGCTCATAAACTTGGTGTCTCTGTCAGACACAATACTCAGTGTAGCATATAAAAATGTTACTATGTGTAACAATGTGTAACATAAGAAAATATGTCACATTTGAAATAAGTGGATGTTTGTGTGATGTGTGGGGAAGATAAGATGTTCCTTTCAACCTCAAATGCATAAATGAAAGATCCAAATTGATCAACCCAAAAAGGATCAATGCACAAATGAATCAATCATTTGGAAATGAGAGCAAAAAGGAAAGATCTTAAATTCCCATTTTAGAAAGGAATTTATATGATAGTTCTAGGAATTGAAATGGATGAGATGAAGCACTAACCTTACAAAATGGTAGATCAAAGATTGTTGTTTTATGAGATCTATAGATTGTTTTTGGAGATGCTAATATTTGATACCTAACTGGAACACAGAGATGGACAAAACCCAGAAATAATTTTCCATTCTGATGTTGTCTTATGAAAAAGGTTGACCCTGTACCACTTTTGCCAACTTGATCTTCTCAACTCCGAAAGTGTCCCTATCCGCATAGTCTGAAAGAAATCCAAAAAGGGTATCCAAATCTGGCCTTGGATCTATAGTCCCAAACCTGTACCTACAAGAAAAATGTTTGTTTTTTGAGGGAAAGGGGTTTGCCTTGGTCAAACCCCAGTTTTGGAATTAACTTTATAATACCATTGAAATTGCAGAGATAAACAAACTAAACACATAAATTCACCTTGCTTATATGGAAGCCCTTGTGGTAGATTCAAATCCATGAATCTACAAGTATGTATGCATCAAATGGATCTAGAATGTAGAATGTCTTCAATCAATCACTTGTATATCTCCAACACCAAGTCTTGAATGGGTTCTTGAATTTGGAAGAGGCTTGGAAGAAGGTGGATGGAGAGATCACCAAAAGGGCACTATATAGCTTGAATCCTTCAATGGCCTCCAATGGATCTCCTTCATGAAAATGGATGCTTGAATGCTTGAGAATGGATGGAATCTTTCTTTAAATATTTCTCCTTAGATTGCTTGAATTGTACTTGAAAATCCTTCTGAATTGCATAATGATGCTTAGAGAAAATGAGAGGAGAAAGGTCCTTTTTATATGAAACTAGGGAACAATCTTATAAGGAGGCCTACAAAGGATAATTAAATCACCATTTAAGCCTTTAACCATAGGAGAGGACCTATATTAAATATAATTTAGGAATCAATCACCTCAGAAACCAAAACAGCCGACCCGAAAGCGGGAGAGAACTTTTTGCAAAGACTGACATCCGGGAAATTGAAAATTCCCAGGATTTGAACCCTGGGACAGGGTCAAGGTTGACCCTATCCTAGGTTAGGGCCAAGGTCAACCCTATCCTAGGTTAGGGTTGACGTTGACCTATCCTAGGAGGTCAACCCTGTCCCTAAATCTCAGAAACACAGGTCTGTATCCTAGAATGCAGAAATCGGGTCATAAAATGGTGGACAGAAAGGCAAAACAGGGAGGGAAGCCATGTCAAGATCAGGAACCCAGTCAAGGCACTTGTCATGACCCCAAACCACTTACTTGGAAGGATAAACAAGTCCAAAATGGAAGTGCTTCCATTTTCTGACTATACACTCAGTAGTAAGCCATTAATCCTAACAACCTCCTTGAATAATAAGGAATCTATTTGACTACCATCATTCATTGTCTTGCATGGCACAAAGTGAGCCATCTTACTAAATCTGTCTACAATCACATAGACACTATCCATTCCTTGTCTAGTCTTGGGTAGGCCTACCACAAAATCCATACTTAGGCATTCCCATGGCCTAGTTGGACTGGGTAAGGGTTTATATAGGCCTGCATTTGTAGATGTTCCTTTGGCCTTCTGACAGATAACACATCCCTCACATATATTCACATCCAAGTTCATCTTGGGCCAAAAATAGAATCTTTGGACTAACTCCTAAGTTTTATTAATCCCAAAATGGCCACTAAGTACACCATTGTGTTTCTCTTGTATGCGATTCATTCTTATTGAACCTCTAGGGACACACAACTGACCCCCTTTAAACAAAAGACCAGACTAAAAAGTGTATTCAGAGTATTGATTATGAAAGTGGTTTTTATACTCTTGACATACCTTTTAGATGTCTTCAAAGTCCTCATCTTCTTCATACATGTCCTTGAAGTTGTCAATCCCCATACTCTACAGTTGAATCTCCTAAATGGTCAATGCTCTTCTGCTCAAAGCATCTGAAACTTTATCTACAACCCTTTCTTGTGTTTTATGTTGAATGTACATGCTTGTAGGTATTCAACCCACTTCATGTGCTTATGACTCAATTTTTCTTGTGGGTTCAAGAAACTCAATGATTGGTTGTCATAATAGACTATAAACTCCTTTGGAAATAGGTAATGCCTCCATTTTCTCAATGACTAGACCAGAGCATACATCTCTAGGTCATAAGAAGAATATTTCTTCTTAGCTTCAGTCAATTTATCTGAATGGAAGGTGACTGGTCTTCCCTCCTAACTTAGGACTACTCCAATTGCCACATTGATGGCATCACACTCCACTATGAAAATTTTTTCAAAGCTTGGAAACACTAAAATTGGTTGAGTTTCTATCTTCTTTTTTAGTAGTTCAAAGCCACTAATAGCTTTCTCATTTCAAAAAAACTTGGTTGTCATGCCTCCCTTGATTGTATCTAACATAGGAGCACATATTGCACTAAATTTTTTAATAAAATTTCTATAGTATTGTGCAAGACCATGAAAGATTCTTACCTCAGTGCTTGTTCTTGGAGTAGGCCAATTGATGATGGCCTCAACCTTGCTTGGATCCATCTTTAAGTTACCTTATGATAGTACAAAACCAAGATACACGAGCTTTGTCTTGATGAATTCACACTTTTCTAAGTTGATCACCAACTTCTCCTCCTACATCTTCTTAAATACCAATTCCAAGTGTTCAAGGTGCTCTTCTCTTATTCTACTAAAGATGAGTATGTCATCCAAGTACACTACTACAAACTTCCCAATGTAGTCTTTCAGTACTTCATTCATCAACCTCATGAAATTTGATGGAGCATTTGATAGGCCAAATGGCATGACTAGACATTCATACAGTCCTTTAGTATTTTTTAAGGTTGTCTTCCACTCATCCCCTTCATTCACCCTTATTTGATGGTATCCACTTTTTAATTCTATCTTTGTGAAGTATCTAGCCCCTCCTAGACAGTCCATTAGGTCTTCTATCCTAGGGATAGGGAACCTATACCTAATGGTAATCCTATTTATTGATTTGGATTCTATACATAACCTCCAAGTTCCCCCTTTCATAGGTGCTAATACTATGAGCATGACACAAGGGCTAATGCTCTTTCTTATAAGGCCTTGTTCTAACAATTCTTGAACTTGCCTAGCTATATCTCCATTTTGTTGGGGATTCATTTTATAGGCTTCCTTATTGGGTAGGGTAGCTCCAAGGATTAGGTCTATTTGGTGGCTTACTGACCTCTTAGGTGGTAAGGTGGTTGGCTGTCCATCACTCACTATCCCTTGATACTTTACTAGCATCTCTTAAACTTCTTTGGGTAACTATGTCTTCTTCTCTGATTTGTGTGCAACCTCCTTTGGTTTCAACACCAATGCGAAGCCAATTGCTTCTCCTTCATCTAGAGTCTATAAGAACTCCTTTTCACCCACCATAAGAACATTTGGACTAGTAGACTTCACTTCTACATCCTCCAACAGTGACTTAATCTTGTATGTCACATTATCTTTCTTGAAAGTGTAGGATTTTTTCACTCCATTATGCATAATCATCCAGTCAAATTTCCATGGTCTACCTTAGAGAAAGTGACATGTGTCCATAGGTAAGAAATCACATAAAAAATTATCTTTATATCTCCCAATGGAGAATTCCACCCAAGCTTGTTCAATAACTAGGACATGTTGTCCTTTGTTAAGCCATGTGACTTTACAAGGATTGGTGTGGGGTATTCTTGTCATGTTTAGCTTGCTGACTGCCTCCTCTGACACTATTTTTTTAGTTGATCCTAAGTCTATGATGACTCTACACACCTTTCCCATCTTTTTACACTTCACTCTAAAGAGTGTTCTCCTCTGACTACTTTCTTCCTTCACTGGTTCTTTTATGAGAGTTCTCCTCATCATAAGGTTTTTTCCCTCCTCTAATTCCAATGGGACATCAAGGTTCTTATTCTCACTTGTCTCTTCATGGACATAGGTCACTCTTTTCTCATCTCCTTTTGAAGAACTTCCCTTCTCTAGACACCTATATGTAGGATGTCCTAATTAGTTACAGTGATAACACTTCATGTTGGAAAACTAGTTTCCTCCCCCTTGGTTACTGCCTCTTCCTCTATTGTTTGAGTTCCTTCCTCTACTTGAAGTTCCCCTATTGAAGTTCCCTTCATGTTTTTTATTAATCTTAGTTGCTGATTGTCCTTTGGATTTAGAGCTTCTTCCTCCATAACCACTTCTTTGTCCTCTAGCATCTCTTCCTCTTCCTCTTGAAGTATTGGAATCTTGTTTCTTCTTCAACTTATCCTCCACCTTGATAGCCGTTTGGTGGCACTTCTGAAATGCATCTAGATTCAAAAGACTCATCTCATCTTGAATGGTCCATTTGAGGCCATTAAGATACCTTTCTACTTTCACCTTCTCATCTTCTGCTATCCTTGACCTCATACAAAGTGTTTGTAATTATTCAATGTAAGAGTTAACATCTAGGTCCTTCTTCCTTAGACCTTGCCTTCTCTTATGGAGTTGGATTTCATAATCCTTCAGAATGTAAGCCTCTCTTAATTTTTCTACCATAGCTCTCCATGAAGAAATAGGCTTCTTATCATCCTTCTCTCTCTCATCTTGGATAAATTTCCACCAAGTGAGTGCAGATCCTCTCAATCTTGCTTTAGAAACCTTCACCTTTTGAACCTTAATTATGCCATCACACTCAAAATGGTTTTCTAATCCCTCTATCCAATCAAGAGCTACTTCTAGTTCTATTTTTTCCACTAAAAATGGGAACTCCTTCCAATGCTTTTCCACTCATAGATTTTAGAGCTTTCAAGAATGGTTCTTGTTCACTGACAAGGTCAGCCTTAGGGATTTCATCTTCATTGGCAAGGTCTTTTCCTTTCCCTCCAACCTTGTCTAACACTTCATCTGCCTTCACATCAACTTCATCAACTTTTTGTTCAAGTTGAGCCAATCTATCTTGGATTAGCATGTTCTCCTCCTCTTGTTCATCCACCTTCTTTGCTAATTCAGCATTAGTCACCATTTTTTAGTCTCTAATGGATTCCTCTAGTTGTAATATTAACCAAAAGCTTGATCAAAGAGGCTTTGATACCAATCTGATAGAAGTAATCTCCAAAGTGTGCTCACATAACTCCCAAGATAGGACCTAGCTCATCCTAGTCAAATTTAAGTTCCTAATTCTAATTTAGGACTTTCCAAAGTCAATAGACACTCTGTCTAAGACCTCCTCCAACTCTTACCAAAGAGTTACAATTGTTGTGTTTTCACCTTGGATGACAACTATCTTAATTGTGTCATAATCCTCTCAAAGGCTTGAAGAAACTAACACCAATTTCTCCATACCAACACTCTCCATGCTAAAAGGGTAATGTAGGAACTTGTGATGTCCTTCTACATCCAAAAAACTCAAAATCCACAAGTTTTTCCACTCCAAGTAGTCGAGTTCACAACTTGTCTTCAAACTGTCCAATTAGGCCTATTAGTCCTATTAGTCCTATTTAGAGGGTTTTTCTAGAATAAATTGAAAAACTCACACACAACCACAAAAAATATTTTGGGATATGGATGCCATTTTTGGAGACCTAAAGGATTTCTAAGTTCTTAGGTCACCAACTCATCCGTACAACACTGTCCTAGAAAGTAGGGCTTTTAGGCCTATTTTAGTGCATTACAAACAATGGTCTGATTTCTCCTCACAAATCAATCTAGTTGGATTGGAACAACTATGAAATTGAACCTAGTGACTCATAAGACCCTAACGACACTTTGACATCACCTGGTTCAATCCTCCATCACATTCCCTTGTCTCTACAATAGGTTTCTAACCTCATGCACCTAACCGGGCTGTCCTAACTCGCCTAGGACATGAGTTTAAAAATAGCTCAACTCATCTCCTGACCTCCTACAACTATATATATAATTTACAAAGGCTCCATTACAATATTCATCCACTTTTTCAAGGTTTCCATTGTTGAATCTCAAGTTGGAGCCATAAAAGCAAAAACTGGCTAAAAGACACCAACATACTACCTACTTTACTATTATTTTCCTACCACTTGAAGATTAACTCAAAACGCCTTGCTCTATAAAAATAAAATTCTTGTATCACTCCACTCTAAATGAATCCATAGTTAACTTTTGAGATATAATCCATTACAACACCATTAACATGCAAGATAGTAGTTTGTGCACTGTATACAAAGAACTCTTCTTTCTTACTCACAAAAACTTGATTAAAAATCACTCCACCTTGGGATTCAAGCCTAAGAGTGTCTAAGGTGTCATTATCAACCATTCTAGGCCTTTTGAAATCAATACCCACTCCTACATTTGTGGGAATCCTATGTTGCTGAGTTGCATGCAATATTTGCAATTTCTTGCAAATGTTGTCGTGACAACTTTTGGCATCATTTGCATTAAATATACAAACTATAATGTAGGGCCTCTAGGCTATTTATTTCGATGAAATAACCCAATTTAGTGACCTTAAGGCATATTTTACACCCGTCATGGGTCTAGAACACATTTTGAACCCAAATCCCAACTTTAGAGCAACTAGGCCTAAACTAACTAAAACAACCAACAATGACTACTTGGTGACCTTAGTCCTAACACTAAATCACCTAGTCCACATGACCTACTAAGGCCTCAAAGAAAACACACATCTCTGACTTGGATAAGGTCAAATACAAGCCAAAAACTTCTAAGGCTTGAGGATTTCCTAGGTGCTCCTGCACCAAGTATCACACCCTGGCCTATGGTGTTATTGTTGTGGGGAGAATGGGTTTTTTATATGATTTGTGTAGTGGGAGTTTTGTAGGGGAATGATGATCAAGATTGCAGATTGAGATGGTGAGCACATAAAGAAGAGTAGACATTGAGATCAATGGTAGAAATTATGAGTTGTGTAAGGTCAAGATGGAAAACACATTGGTGGATAGAGATATCTAGATTGCAGTATTCAAAACTAAACCATTATTCATGCAACAAGATGTTTGGAAGATTGCAGATAGTAAAGCCAAAAGGATGGTTAGAATCTTATTAGTAGATTTTGTGAATTTTCACAAAGAGAATACAACAAACTCCCTATGGAAGAAACTTGGTGACATTTATCAAGGAAAGTATATGGTAAATAAGTTGTTCCTGAGGAAGAATTTGTACTCCTTGAATATTGATGAAGGTACATCTATAGAAGATCATTTGAATGTTTTCAACATGATTGTTGCACAATTAATTTTAGTGGAAGTAAATAATGTTGATGAGGATCATTGTATTATTTTTTTATGTTCCTTTCCTAACACATGGGATCATTTAGTGATGGATATTTGGAGTACATTAATAACTTTCAAAATGGAAGATGTGGTTGCTTCATTATTGTCACAAGAAGATTGAAGGAAATATTAAGAGATGGTAAATAAGTCTCTTTTTGTTCAAGGAAGATCAAAGGATCAAGGTAAGTAGAAGGAAAATAATTCTAAATCAAAGTCACATGAAAGATCTAACTCTTTTGGAAAAAAATACAAAGAAAAGAGTTTGAATTGTGGATAGACTGGTCATATTTGAATGGATTACAAAGAGGAAAAGAAGAATAAGAAGAAGAATTATTTAGACACTAAGTCAACTTCTTAGAGTGATGAAGATGCATTCAGTGCTAATTTGGTAACTCATACATAAAATTATGCTTGGTTAAATTTATTCAATCTTCATGTAGGAGGTGGTTGTCATGATTCCATGTGTGACTCGATACCATAGTTTAGTGGGCATTTTTTTACAGTGATGTGGATTCACCATTGGATAATCGATGATCTTAATTTGTGTTGAAAATTTTGGAGGATGCCTTAGATCCTTTTTCTACAGAAGGGTATTTCATATTTGACGGTTCACTAGTTAGAGATGGTATCTTCATTTTATTGGATATGTTGACATCTTAAGGACTCATGGGGTCCTTGGTAGAAGTGTGTTTTTATGTTTTAATATGACATGTTATCCTTGATGATAGGATGTTTTTATTATTATGTCATGGTACAAACTTGATTGCATGCTTATCATTTTGGCATGATATGGTTATTTGGTATGTTCATATAGAGCATTTTATCTCTTTGGAGGAGATTCTTTAGATCATGTTATCATTTTTTTCTCATATTTCTATGGTTGGAACTTTGGCATTGATCTTGTTTCAGTTTCTATGTATTGAGTACATTGATAATTTTCTTGGTAATTCATGATATTGTTGTGTTGAATTTATTTCTTTGTCATGTATTGATCGGTTATAGGTGCTCACAGATACTTGGAGACTTAGGTGATGCTTGTATTCTCTTATGATTAGATATGTATGTGTTAGAATGGTTAATGGTTCCAATAGAATGACTGAGAAGCATTCACATGGTATGGACTTGCAAGGAGATTGTTCTTGGATTAGTATTAGAGACTTGGACATATTAGACATGTTGGATATATTTCCACTTTTTGAGTCTTGCTATAAAAGTTTTGGTTCCCCAGTGTCATTTGTGCCTAAATGTCAAAACCTTTTCCAGAGTACCAATAAATTTTCCTACAAATGCTGATCTCCAAGAAACAAAAGCAATAAGTTGTGTCAAAAATTTAAGCCTTATATCTTTTTTGTCCTTGTTGTGCAAAAAACCTAAGTTCTCTCAGCTTGGTTCTTTTTCAAAGTTACCTTTTTTTGAGTAACTTAAAAATTTATGTCATGTGCTTTAAGTGAAAGATTTTATCTCCTTATCTCGTAAAATGAACTGAATATCTTATTTTGTTTGGTGACTTGGAGATAATTTATATCTCTTAAACTCAAAGAGAATGGAATATGCTTTAAATCATTTAGAGACTTAGTGACAATGGTTGATCTTAGTTAGATCATGTGGTTGGCGCATAATCACGAGATGATTTCAAAGATGGATCAAAGCTTCAGAGATTCAATAACAACTGTAGATTCAATATTGATCATGTGGATAGCACCAAATCTCCTAATTAAACTCATTTTATAAGGTTTCTTTCAGTAACTTGGAGGTTTTCTCAATCATTTAATATCTTAATATACTTGAGGTCAAGGATAAAGTTTAATTTTGATTTGTCATGAAGTCTCCATAGGAATCAGAGCTATGAAAGAGGTTCAGAGATTAAGAGATAACCGTTGATCTTTCCCAAGATGAGAGGTTGGCGTGTAATCTCTAAAAAAAGATAAATTCAAGGTTTATTTTAGAGACTTAGAGATAGCCTTAGATCTTGTGTCATTTTTTATTTAATCTAGCAGTGTTCGCTTAATCTCTTGATAAAATCATGAGTCAAAATTTCTTTTAGCGATTCAGAGATAAGGTTTGTTGTGCAATTGCTAGAGAAACCTGGGTTAAGATTAAGTGAAGTAAAGTTTCTTTTCAAGAATTAGAGATAATATATTCATGTTATCTTGGAATGAAAGCACAGTTAAATGAAAGGTCTTGAGATTCAGTGAAGAATGTTGGATTAAAATAGAATCAAGGGCTGCCATGTAATCTTAAGGAAGAACCTAAGTTAAATTATTTCTTTCAACGACTTAGAGATTCACTCAATCGCTAAGTCTTTAGATAAACTATGGTTAGTTATGGTTAAGTCAGAGCTAGGTCAAGTTTTTATGTGAGTAAATATGAACCACAGATTAAGATTAAATCTTGTGGCTAGAATTGAGTCACTAAGGAAGTCAAAAGATCAAGGGTTGTTCAGCGATTAAGAGATAATGAATAAGATGATGACATGTGTTTAAGTAGTTAAGAAGATCTGCGGTGTTCATAGTCTCAGAGTAAACCCAAGGTTGAGAAATTTATCTGGTGACTTAGAGATGGCTTGTAGTTGCATGATCTTGTGACAAATTGGAGTTAAGATTAAAGCATTGGAGATTTAGCACAGGCTGTCAGATTAAAGATGTCCAAGGGTAGTCTCGTAATCTCCAAATAGATTCAACAAGTACAAAATGATTAAGAGACTCAGCACATGCCGTTGATCAAGAGTTAATCATATGATTTATGTGAGATCTCTAAGAAAACTCATGGTAAACCAAAAAATTTAGTGACTTCAATTTTTCTCAGTCACGTGATCTCCAAAGAAAGAAATGTTAAGTTGGGCTGAGATTTGGGTTAACAAGAGAAATCTAAACCATTGATAAGATTTCGATCGTGTGATACATGTTGAAATTTATAATGAAACCAAGGTAAAGATAGATTCTTAGTGACTTAGAGACAACATAGTCATGCAATCTCAAAAAGGACTATGGTAAGATTAAGGTAAGGTTGTGTGGGTTTGTTCTCGTGCCATGAGGTAAAAGGCAAGCCTATTAAAAAGAAAAGATCTTGACAGAGTGTATGAAATCTGCTAAGCTGTAAAAAGTAAAGGAAATAAGCCAATCCCAATTGATTTTATGGATTAATCATTTATAATAGGGTTTTAAAATTGAGAAAAAACACTCATGCCCTATCCTAGTGATTTTTCAAATTCAAAGTACCTATCAGCTTCAGGTGCCATGACTAGGAAAAATTGATGTCAAGGCACACAAAGTAATGGCAGAAGTGACTAAATAAAAATTTCATGATCTCGACTAGACTGGTGCATTGATATCTCAGAAATAAATAGATGTTTCCTTTTCTCAATTTAGTTTACCAAATTTTTCAGAGTGCAAAGCTAGAAACTGCATGAGTTTAAGTTCTTTCACAAGAAAGAAGCATTGTTTGGTGAAGATTAGTTACAATGAGTCAAGCTGAACCAAGCAGGGCCTCAACTAGTGGAAGAAGTGGAGATGTGGAGGATGATCAGAAGGGAAAAAGAAACTGTTCTGATGAATTTATGGCTCTACAACCTTGAACCAATCAAGAGAAAAAGGTAAATTATGAACTCCTTATTGATGATAAGGCAAATTGTAGAGATGTACATACTCCTAGTTTTTTAGGCTATCATTTTTTTAATTATTTCAATAGTAATAGGGATAAATAAATTCCAATTTCCAATCCCTAAACATTAGGGTTAGCTAAGTTGATTGTCCTAGATGTCTTTGTAGATGTAAACTTACTGATAGAGATAACTAGGAAATATGATTCTTTTTCTAGAACCATTAAGAAGAATGATGGATCAGCCTTGGTTACATTGGATAGGGCTTCATTCATGAAGTATTTTGACATATATCATCCATGCACCACATAGATTGATTTAAAAAAGTTAGAGAACCAGTATGTCAGAGAAGATACCATTGTTGCCAAGTTAATCTAGGGTGATGTGCCCAAATCAAACAAGAATTATAAAGTTTCCATACCGAATTCCACCACCCCATATTTTATAAGGATTTGAATCATTATGTGAAGTACATTGTTTATACATTGTGTAGGGTTTTGGGGAAGGATGGGGGTAGTGAGAGGGTATCTGCAGATTTATTAATGATCATCTTAGACATGCATAATTCTCATGCTAATACTAATTATGATAATATTTTGTATGTTATATATAAAATACATCAAGGCCTTATAGATGTCTGTAGTAAACCAAACCCTAAAATTTTGCATTATTCCATTTTGATGGACTCAATTTTATATTTCAATATCAATAGAATGGATGTACACAATTTGAGGCCAAGGATGATGTTCCATGGAAAGAAAAACCCTGTACAACTATGAGTTAGGGTTTGGAATTTTACTTCTAATGAACATGAGTTTTGTGGTTATTAGAAATGGATTCCATATCCAATTCTCAATATCCTAGGTGTGAATATGACCAGATTGCCAATCAGGGTGCTGCAGCTTCTTAGACCTTGTCAGTATGTTGATAAGTGGGAAGGAGATCATAAATAGGGAGATTTTTACTATGGGTAGAAATTTACTTTGATGAGGGTTTATGGATGTTCCCAGCCCCCACATATTTTTCCCAAATATGTGCTCCCAAGGATAGCCGTAATGGATTTTATCTGGAAACTAATGATGACAAATAAAGAATATCTGGCACTACATAGGAAAGGTACCTTTACACCCCAGAAATTCAAGGTTACAAATTTCACCATTGGAAACAGAGAATTTGATCCAATGAATAAGTGGTTGGGCCATTAAAGAATAAATGTGGCTCTGTATAGGTATATAAACCTAGAGGGATTTATAAAGAGTGCCAAGAAATTGCTAACTCCCACCATCACAGCTATCAAAGAGCATGAAGAGTGTGTGGAAGAGGACCTCATAAGGAATATTTTGGAAGAAAATGAGGTGGCAAGAAGGGCAAATCAATATCCAGATCTAGTGATCATGGAACAAAAAATAAAGAAAAAGGGATTCCATTTGGAGGTTTATTTCCTAGACTACCTTACTTGCAAAGATTCAATAAAATGATAGAGTCTTAAAATACATTTGTAAGGTAAGAAATGTGGGGGTGTTTGAAAGTGGATTCATTTAACATAAAATACCTTACATTTGAATATGTTATGTGGGTAAATAAGATGCTCTCCTTATATCCTTAGATATGGAAATGAAAGATCCAAATTGATTAACCCAAAAGGAAGGATCAATGCATAAATGAATCAACCATTTGTAGACAAAAATAAGGAAGGAAGATCTTAAGTACCCGGTTTGTTGATTTGAATGTATTTTAGATTTAGATAGATTGATAGCTTTAATTGAATTGAATTGGATAAATGTACTAACATTGAATATTTTAGATCTAAAGAATGTTGTTCTCTGAAGCCTGTGTTGAGTTTTTGTAAAATATGAGACCGGATCTGCAATAGAAACGCAGAGACAAACAAAACTCAAAAATCAATTTTTGTTCTCAGACAGTTCCAATTTGTACCCTCAATTCAATGTCATGATTGGAAAGAATTTTTGATGGTGCCCTAGGGCAGAATTGACCTAAAAAGTCTCTGACTAAAATTCTATTTTTGGATCCTAGAATTTTGCCGAAAAGGGTCTGCGAATCTCCATCCCGATCTGTTGTTCCGAACCTGTACCTGTAAGAAAAAAGGTTTGTTTGTTGGGGGGGAGGGGTTTGCCTTGGTCAAACTCTAATTTTAGAATTAACCTCAAATATATAATTGAAATTGTAGAAATAAACAAAGTAAATGAAACAATTCACCTTGCTCATGTAAAAGTCCTTGTGGAGAATTAAAATCCTTAAACCCATAAGTATGGATGCACCAAATGGATGTAGAATGTAGAATGGAGAATGTAGGATATCTTAAATCAATTTCTTGTAGATCTTCAACACCAATATTGAATGGTTTTTTGAATTAGAAGAGGCTTGGAGGAATGTGGATGGAGAAATCTTCAACAAGAGGGCTCCATGGAGCTTGAATCCTTCAATGGCCACCAATGGATCTCCTTGATGAAAATGAGTGCATGAGAAGTTCTTGAGAGTGGATGAATGCTTCAATGGCTACTTGGATTACTTCAAATCTTTCTTCTTCACCTTTGGAATTCACTCTTCAAGTCTTTGAAAGTTCTTACAATTATGCTTGATGATCACAGTTCATGGTTCATGCTTATGGTTAGAGAAAATGAGAGGAGAAAGCTTCCTTTTATATGAAATTAGGGCACAATCTTCTAGAGAGGCTGACATAATTCTAATTGGACCCATGCCCCTAGAAAAGGACCTATGTTAAATATAATTTAGGATTTGTTGTCCCGAAGTCTGAAATAGCCAACCCGAAAGTGGGAATTAACTTTTTCCAAAGACCGACATCTGAAAACCTTGAGATTCTAAAATTTGAACCTTGAGCCTAGAAAAGGTCAATTGTGACCTAGGTTAAGGTCAAGGTTGACCTTGACTCAAAAATTTTGACCTTAACCTTGAGGTCAAAGTTTGAATTTCTTAGTCTGGGGTGCTAGAAATAGGTTTGAAAAAGTGGAAATGGGGTATAACAGGGGGATAAAGCTAGATCAAAGTCAAGAACCCATTCAGGGTGCTTGACATGACCCCAAACCACTTAATCAAAAGCCTAAACTAGTCTACCATGGAAGTGCTTCCATTTTCCAACTATACAACATTGTATAATCATCTTGAGGGGCTGATAGAAGATAAGGAGAGAGGTCCAGAGAAGCATTCTTCTTCAGAGTATGAGGAAGATAGTGATGGAGGTTACTCAGTATATAGGCCTCCTCTCATGGATCAAGCACCCTCAAAAGATCAAAGTATAGAGGTAGACCTTATAAAGGTGCCTAACATTGAGGTGACTGATGAGCCCCCTAAAAAGAAACATAAAGTGGAATCAGGGGAGCCTTCCCATGCCAAGGCACAAGAGAAGAAAAAGGATAAGGTGAGTGCCCTAATCATTGGTAACAAAGAATATTACCACCACCTTCAAAAAACAATCAAGGAAGGAAAGAAAGTGAAAAAGGATGGTCAAGAAGAAGTTGAAATACCTCTCTTTCTATGCCAGGATGGAAGAGAAACTCACCAAGAGGAATTCTTGAAAGAGGATGCATTTATCAAAAAAGAGGAGTTCAAGAATTTCTTGATTTGGATAAAGAAGTAAGAAGTAGGGGCATAGTTGTAATTGAGAAAGGAGGGTTCAGTGCCAAGTGAAGCTTTGCAGGCCTTGCAAGCATATGACCCTAAAACTAAAACCATGACACCTGATGAAACTAGGCAACTAGTCAAATCTAGTGGAATGTTTCTTGTACCTAGTTGGGATCTAGCTTCAGCCATCATAATTGATCAAATCAAAAGGAAACCTGATTCAAAGCCATTCTCAGAGACAGCTTGGAGAAATGATCAAGGGATGTGGATATGATCCATGATCCTAGACTTTAGCTATGTGGTCATTGGCACCTTGGAAGCATAAGCCATATTTAATCAATGTGCAAGATAAAATGGATGGGGATAAGATTATTTGGTCTATCCATAATACTGGTGAATTGGAAATATCCTAAGCTCTTACCCATTTTGCACATCTAAATGAAGCTAAGACAGAACAAATGTCCAAGAGGTACCAAATTATTTTGATCAATCAAGTGTTGTAGAAAATGATAGGGAAGTATGCTTGATTAAGATGAAGGCATTAGAGGAGCAGGTAGAGGAATTGAATAAGAATATAAAAGATGCCCCCAAGGCTATTATTTCTCCTCCTAAATAGGTTGTAGATGCTCAGTCTGAGACTACAGAAGATATTTCAGCAGGAACAAAGCAAGTAGATAAGGATCAAAATAAAGTGGCTTTGGAAGCCCTATGGAAGATCTTGCAACATAGGATTGATATCCTAAAAAGTAAAATTGATTTGGTACACAATGCTTACAGCAAGTTACCTGACTTAGAAACATAGGTTAATAACCATATTGCAACTTTAAGTCCTTATTTTTTAACTTGGTTAGGTAGGGCATCACTTTTTGAAAGGCTAGGAGCGTTATAGCCACATAGGATAGATCTCTGTGATATTGTCTATCAAGTAGGAGAAGAAATTGAATAGATTGGAGCCACTTTATCTTTCTTCAAAGGCAAAAAAATCAAATACAAGCCAGGATCAACATGTTTGGGCCAGATTACAATAGATTTATTCCTCCACTAAAGGGACAAGATAATAAGATTAAGGCAATAACAAATTAGAGAGGTGAATTTGATACCATATTACCTATTAAAGAGGCATTTATAATAGATAATGTTGCATTGGATATGGACAAGTTTAATAAGACCTTGGACGAGGCTTTCAAAGAAAAGAGATACTTTATCAAGTTTGTCATAGATTTCAAGGTCATCATCGATGCAAGATGGGACATCTATGGAAGGTTCAAATAAAAAATATTCAAATCTTTAATTGGCTTTCAGAGGTAGAGGTTGCAGAATGGGATGTCAACACAAAGCCCAAGAAGCAAAAGCTTGTAGCCGTTGACTTAGATGTATTGGACGAAGAGTGAAGAGGCACCTGGAACCTTATCTATGATCACAGGGAGGATAATAATCAATAAGACTAGTGTAAGTTAGCATGTATTGGTAGTCACTAGGTCTCACAATATCTATAAGAGGTTATCTAGAATATCTACAGACAAAGGTGCCAGCTATCCAAGATTTGAAAATCAAATATGATTTTCTACTTATTTTGTCTGTCCACCGCTTGAAGGTCTAATTTTATTTTTAACTTTTAGTAACTTTAGGGTTAGGTCTAGCCATCTAAAGCTTGTTGCATCCTTAATATTTAAGGATTCCAAGGTGGCTGGTGCTCTATAAATAGGAAAATGTAATATATTGTAAGCATCGTGAAATATATGACTGCAAGGCAAACTTTTCATTTTGTCTTGTTTTTTAGGCTTTTTAGTCTTTTTGAATGTATTGAAGTAGAATAATATTAATAAAATACAGTGGAGTTTCCTGTTCCATATCATTGTTTCCTTCTTATATCTCTATTTATGCTCTTGTATGTTTAAATTGTAAGGCACTTTAAATATACCAGTTATAAGGTGTATCATCGAAAAATGGAAGAAATTCCATTTAGGACTATTTTAGCCCTCTGAGTAAGTGGTTTAGGGTCATGTCAAGCACCTTGAATAGGTCTTTGACTTGGATCTACTTTTTCCCCCTGATTCTACCCTATTTTCCACTTTTCTTCTACCTTTTCTGGCATTCTACTCTGTAAATATGAGATTCTTGACCTTAGGGTCAAATTTGACCTTTCTGGGTCAAGGTTGACCTTGACCCTAACCTAGGTCAGAGTCAACCTTGATTCTGACCTAGGGTCTAGATTTCAAGTTTCTAGGGTTTCCAGTTGTCAGGCTTTGGAAAGATTTAATTCCTACTTTTGGGTCGGCTGTTTCGGTCTCTGAAGTAACAAATCTTGAAATTATATTTAATATAGGTCCACCTATAGATGTATAGGTCTAATGGGAATTTAATTCTCCAATGTAGGCCTCTCTAGAAGATTGTGCCCTAGATTTGTATATAAGGAAGTTTTATCCTCTCATTTTCTCTAACTATCCAAGAAGCAATATGATCTAGACCACCTATGAACATGAAGGATAATCTATTGAAGCAATAATCTACTCTCAAGAATCCAAGTATTCAAGCACCTTCAAGCATTAAATTCATCAAGGAGATCCATTGGTAGCCTTTGAAGGATTCAATCTCTATGGAGCCCTCTTGTTGAAGATTTCTCATCCACATTCCTCCAATCCTCTTCCTATTCAAAGATCCATTCAAGATTGGTGTTGAAGATATAAAAGAAACTATTTTGAGACATCCTACATTTGACATTATACATTCTACATCCATTTGGTGCATACATACTTGTGGATCCACGGATTCAAATCTGCCACAATGGTTTCTATACAAGCAAGGTGAATTTGTTCATTTACTTTGTTTATCTATGTAATTTCAATTCAATTATAAGGTCAATTCCAAAACTAGGGTTTGACCAAGGAAAACCCCTTCCCCCCAACAAAAAAACTATTTTTCTTCCAAGGACAGGTTCAGAACAATGAATTGGAGTGCAAATCCAGATATCCTTTTCAGAAAACTATCAGGATCTGGAAACAAACTTTCCATCAGACTATGCATGTCAGAATCAAACTTTATGGGTCAAAATCAGGCTTTTTGGGTCAAAATCAGACTTTTTGGGTCAAAGGTGACATTCATTTTTTGGTCAAAATTGGACCTGAGCCAGATTCAGAAAAGATTTATGGGTTTTCTTCCTCTTTGTGTTTTTGTTCTAGATCTAGTTGCAGAATTCCCATAAACTTAGTACAGACACTCAAAAACATCATTCTTTAGATCTGTTACATTTTGAGGTTAGTACTTGTCTTTAATTAATTTCAATTAAGGTTTCAATCAATTCCATCATATACTCTTCATCCATTATACGGGATTGTAAGACTTTCTTCCTTCTTATTTCCAATCGATTGATGTATTTGTGCATTAACCATTTTCTTATGGTTGATCAAAGTGGATCTTTCAGTGGTGAATTTGGGGCTAGGAAGGGAATCTTACCTTCTCCTCAACATCAAAAACATATTCCATCTCACAAGACATTATCCCATTCCATTTTTATATCTTACATTTTGGTGAACCCGCAATAGACAACTCTTTCTTTTTGGTGTTAGATTTGCATCTTATGTTAGATCTTACATGCATTTAAAAGTAGATTTATTTTATGCTCTTGCATTTATATGGCAAAAATAAAAATCACAAATTTGTTTGAAAATACAAAAACATTTACATTTTTCATGCTTGTAATGTTACTTTTTGTTCAACATGTATGATTTTTGTTTTGAATACTTTGATGAGGATTTTGTTGCAAAAGAGGATAGATCCCCTAATGAGGTACATGGAAGTGAGGATGAAAATTGTTCGAATAAGATTTCCATAGATCCTATTCCTATTTCATCCTCCTCTACAATCTCTTCAATTGACCTTTTCCATAGGGTGTGTGCATGGTTACCTTCATGTTCCACTATTTACAACATTGATACACCTAGAAAGACTCCATTTAGTGTGTGTGATGTTTCTTTGTCCTCTCTTGTATTACCTTGTAAGGATATATTAGAGCAAGCAGATAACTTCAATCTTTCTCTTTATGGATATGAGTTGAGGGTTGATGTTAATTATTCTCCTAATATGTATTTTCTATGAGCCTACTTTAGAATATAATTTACCTTCTTTCCCCTTTAGGGACCAATATTTAGTGATTTATGGCACTCCTACAATGTTATTTATTGATAGGGATTATAATCCTCCTATTTGGGATGAACCTTTGGATTTGGATGTTGATTACTCTCTTCCTCATGAAGCCATTGTGGAAGATCCTCCTATTTGGGATGAACCCTTGGATAAATACATTGATTTATCCCCTCATTGAGAAAAAGATTTGATACAAGAGGGTGATTTATTAATGGATGAAATATTCATACATGATGGTGACTCTTTTTCTAAAACACACTCCCCTTATGCAGATATTTTAGAGAAAGAAGAAGACATTATAGATTTTTTACCTCCATTTGGGATTCCTTCTAGTGACAAGGCATTAGTGGAGAATGATATGAATTCCCTTCATGCTCTCCCTCTTAGTGATGATCTTATGGAGAATCAATATCCTACCTCATCTCTGTTAGGAATAATAGTCCACAAGACAACTAAGAGGGGGGGGTGAATCAGTTGTGATATAGATTATTAAACTTTAAACTTTATAAACCAAATCTGCAAATGTAAATGATAACACAATAAATTCAAACACCATAACACAATATTTGTTGTCGAGGAAACCCTGTTAAACGTAAAAACCCGGTGGGAATTAACAACCACAAATAATATACTGAGAGTATAGTAGCCTTGTTAAAAGATTTATCCCTGTTAGGAGCTTGTTACAACATTACAATACATAGTCCCTGTTAGGAGACAAAACCTATTAGGAGTCAAAAGACATAGTAGGCTCACTACCAAGGTGCACTTCCCAAAGAAGGTTAAAGCCACCCTCAAGGATTCACAATCTGAACAAGTGTATAAAGCACATACACAATCTAGTGAACTGTCTGATAGCAACTATCTTTACTTGGTCAGTTCCAACGAAGTATTTTTATTATAAACTCTTGTAAGATAAGAAAATTGAATTGTTTGAGGGTTTTTATTAGTCTATCTTACATTTAAAGGAGTGATGTGTGTTGAAATGTAGGGGGTAAATAAAATGCTCTCCTTTTATCCTTAGATATACAAATGAAGGATGCAAATTGATTAATCCAAAATGGACGGATCAATGCATAAATAAATCAATCATTTGGAAATAAGAACTAAAAAGGAATATCTTAAGTACCCATTTATTTATTTGAAATGTGTGATAGATTTAGATAGATTAATAACTTTGATTGAAAATGGATAGGAGAAAAGTACTAACCTTTAAATATTTCAGAACTGAAGAATGTTGTTTTCAGGGGTTTGCACTCATTTTCTGGAAAATCTAAGAACAAATATGGAATAGAAATGAAAAGACGAACAAAACCCATAAATATTTTTCCATTCTAAAATATTTCCAATTTGTACCCTCAAGTAAATGTCACCATTGACCCATAATTTCTGATTATGACCTAGGGAAAAATCAACCTAAAAAATCTCAGACTGAAAATCTATTTTTGGATCTCAAAAGTTTGCCGAAAAGGCTATCCGAATGTGCACTCTAATCTACTATTTTGAACCTGTAACTGCAAGAAAAATGGTTTGTTTGTTGGGGGGAGGGGTTTGCCTTGGTCAAACCCCAGTTTTGGAATTAACCTCAAATTATAATTGAAATTGCATAAGTAAAACAAAGTAAATGAATAAATTTACCTTGCTTGTAGAAGTCCTTGTGGCGGATTCAAATCTGTGAATCCACAGGTATGTATGTGCCAAAAAGGATGTAGAATGTAGAATGTAAAATTTAGGATGTCTCCAATCAATTTATTTTAGATCTTCAATACCAATCTTGAATGGGTTTTTGAATAGGAAGAGGATTGGAGGAATGTGGATGGAGAAATCTTCAATGAGAGGGCTCCATGGAGCTTGAATCCTTCAATGGCCACCAATGGATCTCCTTGATGAAAGAAGTTCTTAAGAATGGATGAATTCTTCAATGAATACTTGCATTGTTTCAAATCTTGCTTCTTCACCTTTGGAATTCACTCTTCAAGTCTTGAGCTCTTGTGATTATCAAGTCTTAAATTATCGATGGTTCTTATGGTTAGAGAAAATGAGAGGAGAAAGCTTCCTTTTATATGAAACTAGGGCACAATCTTCTAGAGAGGCCTACATAGGAGAATTAAATTATAATTGGACCCATTCCCCTAGAAGAGGACCTATATTAAATATAATTTAGTATTAATTTTTCTAAAGACCAAAATAGTCAACCCGGAAGCAGGAATTAACTTTTTCCAAAGACTGAAATCCAAAAACCCTAAAATTATGAAATTTAAACCCTGGGCCTAGAAAAGATTGATTGTGACCTAGGTCAAGGTCAAGGTTTACCTTGATCCAAAAAGGTTGACCTTGACCCTAAGGTCAAAGTCCTAGTTTTTTAGTCTGGGTGCCAGAAATAGGTTGGAAAAAGTGGAAATGGGACAGAATAGGGGGAAAAAGATAGATCTAAGTCAGGGACCCATTCAAGGTGCTTGACATGACCCCAAACCAATTACTCGAAAGGATAAACTAGTCTACCATGGAAGTCCTTCCATTTTTTGACTATAGATTTAGTCTCCATTTTAGCAAGAGTATGGACTCGACGCAAACTCCTAGTAAAGGAGATCATAAAGAACATATAATCTTATTGGAATCAAAAGGGACAAAGAAATCCTCAAGCCCCCAAGGAACTTATGTCTTTATCAACCCTAAGATCATGATAAGAGATACATCACCTAGTTAAGGAGAAAGAGAGAGAGGGTGTGTTTACCTCACCCAATGAGAACTTATGTCCCATTGTGAACCACACAAGGAAAAAGTGCAACTGGAAAGATGGAGTTGAACCGCCTAGTGAATGTGGCTACTCACTAGTCAACCCATCAGGGAGATCCATTCTTAAGGAAATCTTTCGACCTTAAGGGATAAAAATAATGTAATTTGAAACTGGAGGGATCAAGAGATCCATATAAATTTAAACTGGAGGGATCAAGAGATCCTATAAAGTAAAATCCATGCTTTAAGGATTAGTCTTTAATCCATAAAGGGAAAAAGTTTTAAGTGTTAAAAATATTTTGAACATGCGTGTGTGCAAAAAGTGAGTAGAGTGTATGCCCCCACATTAAAGTCATTTCTAACACTTTAACAGAAGCAATGGCTTTGATGAAAACATAAACAACTCTACTGATTATGTTTCCACTATGAGATGCCCCCAAATGAAGAAAAATCAAGGGAAATATCACATTAACATACAAAGAACACAGAAGGGATCTAGCTACTATGGGGTTAGTATGATCATAAGATAATATGTGTATGTGATAAAAACCTACCTATAAGGGACAACACTAAAACATGCAAACATCAAGATTAGCCATTAGAAAACAAGATTCAAAGAGGGTTAGCATGTTAAACAATGAAATCCCAAACAAGTGTTTGAACCACAACCTCCGATGAGCCAAACAAGGGCACCCAATGCCTTGTTGATTTGCTCTTAGAGAGTAATGTGGGTGTGCTCTCCCAACACAATAACTGAATCCTACTATTTGATCCAAGAATGCAACTAAAGAGTGAAAAGCTTCAAGAACAAGTATGAAGAACTTGTCTCAAAGCCATCACAAATGATGATATGGATGCAAACTTAATCTAGATTGATATGCAAGATGAGTACAACTATCTAAGATTCATTCCATTATCCTAGCATGT
>MU225623.1:3291585-3304805 GCA_018584345.1 Thuja plicata | reverse complement strand
CTTTTCCAAATAATCCTTATTTGGTGCCAACAAGGTTTCTTACACCTATGATGACACCTTCTTACACTTTCCAAAAGTGTCTCATTGGTCCAAAACTCTTACACCCTCTTACACCTCTTACAAGATCTTTCACATGTGTACTTTAAGTACACTTTGACCCATCACATCTAAAGTTGTTCACACATGTGTGAGAAAAGTGGGCCTCTTGCATGGCTTATGTGTCCCTCATGTGGCACCTATGTGGATACCATATGAGCTCCACCTCATCCAAGCCCTCTCTCTCCTCCAAAAAATCTATAAATAGAGGCCTTTGTCAAGAGCAAATTATCTCTCATTTATGCATTGTTATCATGTTAGTTTGATTCTAGAGCATTTTAGCATTTTTCATAGCAATTGTAGTTCTTAGCTCATGTTTATTTCATTTTTGAATCTAGATATCACATCTTAGGTTTATAATGGAATGAATCTTAGTTAGTCTTGCATATCAATTTAGATTAGCTTTTGCATTCATCAAATCATTGTGATGGCTTGAGACAAGTTCCTCATACTTGTTCTTGAGTTCCTCACTCTCTTAGTTTGCATTCAATCAATCAAATAGTGGGATTTAAATATTGTGTTGGGAGAGAACACCCACAAACCTCTCTAAGAGCAAATCAACAAGGCATTGGGTGCCCTTGTTCAGCTCATTTGAGGTTAAGGTAGAAGTTTTGTTTTAGAGTATGTTCTTAGATATGTTAATGTAGTTTATTGATGTATATCTGTAACGTTTGCATGTCTAAGCATGCTCCCAATAGGTAGATTTCTAGCATATATATTTTGGAACACCCAGTGGGACCCACATCCCTTATTTTCTAACATTTCTTACATATTTTTTGCAATTCAGAAAATTCTAATGCAGACCCGTCTCTGCTCTGGAGTCACCATTTTTGTAGACTATCATCTCCGCTTCTCGGTCGTCTATGAAACTCGACTGTCTGCGTTGATACTTTACCGTTTCTTCCTGTGCAAAAACAAATTATAAAACTGTGGTTTAAAAACTTTTTTTTGTCAATTTGCATCATTTTTAACTCTCGGGTTTCTGACAGTAACAAACTTTTTAAGGGTTAAATGCTGGAATGATTTGATAAAATGTTATTTTTGATTTTTAATAAGTTTGTTTCTTTTTAATAAAATCTGACTGTCTATCTTTTGTCATCTGTGTAGGTCTATCACCATTTTCACAAATCAGCATTTGAGCAAATCACCATCTACGCAGATCACCATCTGTGACGACTCGTCATCTGTGACGACTCGTCATCTGTGACTCTTTCCTGGGTTTTGTGTTCTTGGCAAATCTAAAGTTTCAAACTACTAACTAGTTTCATGCAGGTTCTATGAATGATTTTTAAGGGATTATCTAAATGAACTTGTATGTTTAACCATTTTTCTTGGAATGAATGATTCTTAAAATGAACCTTACCCAATCTTGAATGTTTAAGGGAATGAACTTCATAACTCTTGAGTGACTTAAAGTAAATTAACACACCTTTACAAGCTTTCCTTTTTGTTGTGTGGGAAACAAATTGAACTTGCATGTTGAATCATACTATTGTGTCTTTTGCTTAGGTAGAAAACACTTAGTTGCTTTAATTAGGTTCAATTTGGGAAATGAACTCTTTTTGGTGTGTTTGAAGAAGTGTTTTTCAAAACTTCTTTCAGGATTTGTTTTCATTAGATTAGATCCCTTAAAATACATGATGCTATGATTAAACTATAGCCGTATCCTCTCCCCTCACCTTCGCAGATCTTGGGTGAAGAGAAAGCTTAGCTTAATCAAGATTCTAGAGAGGCCTGTCTAGAGGGAACAATTCCTCTTTAGAGGATCACCTCAAACCGGTAATCCCTTCACCCGGTATAGAAATAAAGTGTGACCCAAAATTCTTCTTTATCCCTTCAAGCTCAGGCGGGTCATGTTCAATGGTAGTCCATACTGAGTGAATATCCTCAGCATACTGGCATGGTCGAACTAGAGACTTAAGTGTCTCACGCTGTACAAACTGATTGCGAGGATGCCACAAAACCTTGCTAGCAACTATAAATTAGTAGCCTACTCAATTCACCTCCAAATGGTGACTTATTATAGTACAAGGGGAGGGAAGATTCTCCCCCCAAGATTCCCATCATATGTGTCTCAGGGTATTGTGTTGCGAAAGAGATCTTCGTAGCATGGAAACAATACCTAGCAAAAGGCAAAAACACGGGCGCCCTTCCAGTGCGACATGATGTGTGAAATGAAGGACTACAAAGAAATGGGCCTATAATATTTCATGCGAAGCCAAATTCCTAAGGTAGCTACTGTTTGAACTATTTTTGTTGTGCTAGACCTAGTAAAAATATAAGTGGCTCGAAAGAGTCACTTGAACATACACAATCAAAATATTAAAAAGTTGAAGCAAGATCCCCTAATGTCACATTTTTTGGTATCCCTCAAGGTTGCTTTGTCCCTTGTTGGATTGTCTTGAGACGTGTGTCTGTTATTTTCTAGTTTGCTTGTTCTAAGAATCAGTTCTTGCCATTGAACAATTTACCCAAAATCAGACTGAAAATAAAAAATCTGCCCAGAATTTCAACACACTACCTTGGTCACAGTTGGTTGTCTCCACTCTGGATCCGCCATCTGTGCAGATTACCATCTACACAGATTGTCATCTACGAAGATTGTCAGCTACATTTGAGACTACTGTCTCTGCTTCAAAATAGTGAGCTTCAAAATTGGCCGAGATAATCAAAATTTGACCTTCTACAGGACCCTAGAACCATTTGTCCTAGATCATTCATTCACTTGGCTAAAATTAGATTTTCCATGACATGACTAGTTTTAAGAAGTATAAGAAGGTTAAACTTCCTACGTCTCCAGTTCTTAGAGAGCAAAAGGAAACCACCTGTAAATCCAAGGAATACCAACACATTGCAACATCCATCAAACAAGAGGTTGAACATCGTGAGAAACTTGACAAAATCCTCTACAACAACAAAGTTTGCAATTTCATGGCCAAGTTTTCAATCAATAGTCCTTTTTTCGCCATCGAACAATACGATTAGGTGACATCTTGCTTCTGGATCATTCTTCCATTTCTTCCATCATCATTCTTCCTTCCTTTGGAGCATTAGATCAGAGTCAAAATCAAATCTTTAGGTTGAAAGACCTTAATCAAAGTATCATAAACCTTCATCCTCAAACAAACACAATATTGCTTGTAGACCATCAATCTGTCTCAAGTAATTTAAATCCCTTAGTGATATCCCATTTTGCTTAAGATTACAAGTCCATCTTCAAGTAGAATAGGTGTTGCTTTAAATCCTTTTGTGTTTGTATCATCATAAGGTTTAACATGCTTAGGTTTTGTTCCAAAAACCTTTAAATCAATTATCTGATCAATCAAATCAAATTAATCCTTAATCCAAAACAATGAATCAATCAATTAAATCTAATCAAAGATCTTTGCTCCATTTTATCTCTTACATCTCCTCATCTTTTATTCTTCTACCATTGTATGGTTGTCACTCAATCCCAAGCTAGAAACATGAGGCGAACAACATTCAACACTATTAATCGTGAGGAGAACCCATTTTCCACACAATACTTTCATGGAAGTGGGGCATGAGCTGAGGAAGTGGCTGAAAAAATGGAATTAGTGGACCAAGAAGAAAGGCCCACCCAAGTAATTGACTTCCTTAGAGACCCCTACAATTTGGAAATGGTTCAGAAGGCCATTTTGCATAACAGTGATGAGATATTCTTAAATCTTATTCATAATGGTGTCACAGTTCCTGTTGATTTTGATGAAACACTCCTTACCAAAAATGTCACTAAAGTCACTGCTACCACTATAGTAGCAATGGCTTCTACTTGAAATGCTACATCATCATGTGACACTAGTAAAGGACCTGTTAGCGAACCTCCCACATCAATACCGATATCAACAACTATATCAACAACCACATCAACACCCCATTTGACACCTGAACAAATCCAACATATCATAAGTGCTTTGCCAAAAAATACTACACATAATAGCACTCAAACAAAAATGACTCAAGGAGAAAGTGCTAATGTCAATAACATAGGGCAATTTTCCATGCCTTTGTCTTCATCTTTGTTTCAAACAATGGGGGCAAAAACATCTACAAACAATACATCGCAAACCTATCAATATATACCTCCTCCTACCATTGGTATGACCTCCATGGGATTTTTAGCTACATAATTTGGAGGAGGTGGAGGTTATGTACCTCCATTTTTCACACAGAATACCCTAGACTTCACCCAACAATTCAATGAGCTCAAAAGCATCGTACAAGGTTTACAAAGTGGGGGCAAGAAGGAGTTTTCTTTTGAATAAATTTGTCCTTATCCATTTGAAAAATCTATCACAATGCAACCATTCCCATAAAAATTTGAGATGCCCAAATTTGAGAAATACAAAGGTGAAACATGTCCTCTACAACATCTCAAAGAATTTTACATCGCATGTCAAGAGGTCACCTATAACGAGAATTATTTAAAAAGACTTTTCACTAGGAGTCTTGGAGGCACAGCCTTGGAATGGTTCATGGCCCTTCCTTATAGGTCAATCTCTACCTTCTCTGACCTTGCAGAGAAGTTTGTTGGACAATATTCATATAACATTGAGCATCAAGCAACACTCAGTGATTTGTGCAATACTAAACAAAAGAATGGAGAAACCTTTTCTAGTTTCTTACAATGATGGAGACATATTGCAAATCGCATGCCATGGAAAATACCTAATAGTCACTTGATCAACATCTTCACAAAGAATTTAATCTCTAAGATGTCCTTCCAAATGAAAATGGCTTCACCTGACACCTTTGAATCCCTTGTCAAGAAGGAAAAGACATTGAAGATGGCCTTTTACAAAGAGTTAGCATCAAACATTATACTTCTTCCAATAATGATAAACCAAAATTCTAGAGTAAGAAAAAAGGAGTTGTCAATGATGGAGTGACTGATGCCAAACATGTTCAAAATGCTCAAGCATCCAACAATACCAATCAAAACAATTGCAATAACAATCAGAATCAAAATCAGTATCGCAACAACAACCAAAATCAGAATCAGAATCTGCACAATTAGAACAATCAGAATCAAAATAAAAATAATCAAAACAATAATTAACAACCACACAATCAATAATTCTTGTTCCCTCGCAACAACTACAACAATAATAGCAACAACTACAACAATAATAACAACAACAACAATAATGGCAATCGACAACGACGACAATTCACAGCTTTAGCAGAGCCTTTAGATGTGATCTTCAAATAACTCGCAGACGAAGGAATGATAGTTTTCCCAAATACTCAACCTTTTGATGAGAATCAACCTAAACCTATTTGGTATAGGGATAATGAGTATCGTGATTATCATTGCATCAAAGGGCATGATACCAAGAAATGCATGAAGCTTAGACACTTTGTGCAAGACCTCATTGAGGATGGGAAAATTGAAGTTGAAGGTCAGAATGCATCCTCATCTAATGTGAAACTCAAAGTCTATAATCAACCTTTCCCACCTCATAATAAAAACAATGCATCAAATGCAATCCCATATGACTATTCCATCAATACTATTACAGGCCAAGATCGAACATGTGGGATTTTAAATGAAAATGATATCTTTGGGTTTGACTCTCTTTGTGGCCACATTGAAGAAGCTGACACGCATGTTAATACCATAATACTCAAAGTTGCTAATTGTAATGCTACTATGCGCAGGCCTAGAGTCACTATTCAAGCTACTGATAAACCTTATACATCTACAAATCTGCCAGCTCCACCATCTACTGCCACTCGACCTACTTTGCACTTTGACTTGTTGGCCCAATTACGAAAGACACCTGCACAAATATCTATCCTAGAACTCTTGACCACTTCACCAATTCACTGAGAAGTCCTTGATAAAGCTCTAAATGAATCTCATGTCCCTGAAAACATCAACGTTGCACAATTTAAAGCCATGATAGGGAACCTAGCCATGCAAGAACATCTAGTTTTCATTGATAAGGAATTTAGTGGTCCTGATCCTCATCATAATAAGTCTCTCCATATAGAAGGAAAAATCCACTCCACAAGAGTAAAACAAGTCCTCATAGATGGTGGATCTGGCCTAAATTTGTGCACATTGAAAATGATTCGTAACATTGGCCTTTCTTAAGACCTCATTGATGCAGACAAGAGAATTACAATAAAAGCCTATGATGATCGAGAACGAGAAAGCAAGGGTTTAATCACATTACCCTTACAAGTGGGCCCATCCTTAATTGAAATTGTTTGCCATGTACTGGATCTAGATCTGCCTTATAACATCTTGCTAGGAAATCCATAGATACATGCTATCAAAGGTGTACCCTCTACCTATCATCAATGTCTGAAGTTCCCACATCACAGTAGAGAAATCACAATCCCTAGAGATCCTGAGCCCTTTCAATATTGTAAAAGATTGGAGGGAAAACAAGCTAATTACTATCCGTTGAATGAGTTTGGCCGACATTTCAATCAAGAAACCCCTATTTCAGAAAAGATATCAGAAACACCAACTGAGCAATCCAAAGGAAAGGAAAAAGCTACTCAAGACAAAGCTACTGAAGACAAACCCTCCTCATTTGAAGCAAAGGCCACATTCACAGATAAAGGAATGGGAGAATATAAATTTGAAAGTGCTTTATGTATTGGGAAACTCCCCTTGTCTCCAAATTCTTATGGAAGACCATCACCATTACCCCTCTCCAAAGATAAAGCACTTATGCACTGTAAGTCAATTGTTTTTGAACATTGGGGGTCCTTGTTAGATGAACACATGGAGTATAGTGTCCTTGATTGGCTCTATAATGATGAAGAAGAATGACCTATAACTTTCCCCAAAGGAAAGTATCCTAAAGTCAGTCCCATTATCAAAAACATGGGATATCATGGTACTGGTCTTGGAGCTAATGAGACAGGAAAGAAGAAGCTCATAACAACTAATGGCTATCCTAAAGGACACGGATTGGGTTCCGTAGATACTAAGACTAACTTCACTAAGGATTATTGTTTAGCTGCCTTAGGTTTAGACACTAAGGAAGAGTTCTTCAAAATTTCTTTCCAATATATTAAAGATGACCTAAACGAAGATCATCATGTCTTCACTATCACCCAAGCTGACCTTTCATCCCCTCGTCTACCCCTCACAAACCCTGAATTAATTGATTAGGATCAACAAGACTCACCGTGGTGCAAGAGCACCAGGGCCTAGGAAAAAGGCCTAAGAGGATACTAGTGTCACTGAATAGATCCTAGGGGGGAGAAAAGGATAAACATGACCATGTTGGGTCATTTGATATAATAAGACCATATAATGGTCCTTAAATTTGTTTTGATTATGTTTGAATCATTTTTGTAATGAGATTTATAATGTAAGCCTTAATGGCATTTTGAGAGTTAGAATGTACCTAGGGGTCACTTGGAGATTCTTAGATTGATGAAATGTTTAATGACCTATAAAGGTCCTAATAAATTTAATATGGCCAACAAAGCCATTAAAAATGATGTAATGCACTAAAAGTGCCCAAATGATGTAATTTGCCTAAAATGGCAAAATAAGCCTAAAAGGCTCATGAGAGGTCTTAGAGTGGTTTAGGGGGTTTAAGATATTAGGATAGATTCCTAAGAACCTTTAAAAGGTTAACAAATGCCTAAATAATGTAAGTTGTTGAATTTGACAACCATGTTGTCAACTAGACAACTTTTACAAGTTTGTAATTGTGTAAACAGTCAGTTTTGACTGTTGTAGGTAGTTTGGAGATGGTTAGTTGGGTGGTTTTCAGTTTTTAGAGAGTTTGAGGATCCATTTAATGAGGATCCATGTGATTTTTGGAGGTGTGGAGGGTGGTTTGTATTGGAGACCATGTGAGATGGTTTTGAATCAATAAAAATAATATTCTTGCAAACTGTGTTATTCAGGCCCGTGGGTACAGTCCTGATCTAGGGTACTTTGAATGCTTGGAAAAATGTATTTTTTGATTGGGAAATGGATTATATTTATTKCATATTGATTGGTTATCATTTCCATACAGATAGATTGTTKTTTTGTCAAGTTTTGAAGCAGGTGTTATAAGTTTATTGTTAATTGTTCCTAGACTTTGTTTACAATCAACAATTGTCTATTTTGAAGTTTTAATMGATTCTTGACTCTCCCACCCTCTGTGGTTAATGTTATTGGTGGGAGGAGTCTAAAGATATKTATTATATCCTTGTATAATGATTTGGTTGCAGGAATGTGMAAGGATGTGATGGAAGAGAGTAGTTTGTTGAAAAATGTTGAAGATRACTGTCCCAGAAAAATGCAGTTCGGTGCGAGGKKMATATCTAAAAAGTTAACCGTTGGATCATTMTRAATTTGAAATATGTTAGAGAGAATMAAATTMYKCACATCCTCACCAGAGGGATTTTGAAAATAATATTTTTATCAAAARTTATAGATGTCTGTTTACGGGTCTATGCAAGGGGCAGTGAYAGGGCAGTCAAGTAAGGGTTTTTGAATGATTAAGTTGAAGGGATGAATCCAATGGATGGATTGAGGGATATAGGTGATATTTAAAAGGTGTAGAGTGGGTGGTGGCATAATAATTTGTTTGTGCACTCTGCTAGGTTGAAGTGTGGATTGGATCAAAGGAAAATACATTGATCTTTGGGAAGGTCTAGTCGGTCTTGTGTGTAGAAGACTTGTGAAGTCCTCATAACTTGCAGAATAAAGTCCACCTATCCCACATCTACATCACACCGCCAGCTTTGGACATATGCGATTCAGATGAGGTAGTTTTGGCCCTCTTTGGACTTAAGAATCTTTGAGAATATGAACATCATATACATTACAGTGAACAAGCCTACTTTGGTAGCCAAGTCAACTCTCTCAATCGCAAAAATGAAAAAGAAAATAAAAATAAAAAAAAATGAAAAGGAATCCTCTAGTGAAAACCTCTCGCAGGCACCTAAGGATGAAGAAAAAGACAAAATAAAGGACGCTTCCTCTAGTGAAAACCTTTCCAAGGTGCTAGGGGAGAGAGAGGCTGACTTGCCATTTATATCATCAGAACCAAAAGTGTCCTCTATGATCATTGAAGATACTATTCCAATCAACCTAGGCACAGAAGAAGATCCACATATCACTTACATTGCAGCTTCTCTCAGTGATCAAGAAAAGAAAGACATGACAACATTCTTGCATAAGCACAAAATTAACTTTTCCTGGACCTACAAAGACATGCTTGGGATTGATACAGATCTTGTCATGCATCATCTTGTTGTAGATCCAAATGTAAAACCTGTTAAGAAGAAACTCCACAAGATGCATCCTCAAGTTGCATTGGTGGTCAAAGTACAGCTTCAGAAGATGTTGGACACTGAAGTAATCAAACCAATTGATTATCCTAAATGGGTTTCTAATATTGTACTAGTGGGTAAACCTACTAGGGGAATTCACATCTACACTGATTTCAGAGACTTAAATCTTGCATGTCCCAAGGATGATTTTCCACTCCCTAATATCGACATTATAGTGGATCTGACGG
Source organism: Thuja plicata (assembly GCA_018584345.1). Lineage (NCBI taxonomy): Eukaryota > Viridiplantae > Streptophyta > Pinopsida > Cupressales > Cupressaceae > Thuja > Thuja plicata. Next base: position 3,295,197 of record MU225623.1, on the reverse strand, counting down.
TAGGACATGAAATGTTGTCACTAATGGATGGATTCTCAGGTTATAATCAAATTAGGATAGCACCAGAAGACCATCACAAAACCACATTCACAATGCCGCGGGGAACTTGTTGTTATCAGGTGATGCCTTTTGGTCTTAAAAATGTCGGAGCCACTTATCAACAAGCAATGACTACCACCTTCCATGACCTTTTGCATGTCATCATGGAAGATTATGTGGATGATCTTTTAGGAAAATCCAAAACAAGGGAATCACGTATTTCTATCCTTACTATCATCTTTGAGCGATTAGAGAAATATAAGCTTAGGTTGAATCCCAAAAATTGTGTCTTTGGAGTACAATCTGGTAAGCTATTGGGGTACATTGTGTCACGACGTAGAATAGAAGTTGATCCATAGAAAGTGAAAGCAATCTTGGAGATGCCACCACCCAAAACCTTGAAGCAATTATGTAGTTTACAAGGCAAACTACAATCAATCAAAAGATTCATGTCATAGCTGGCTAAAAAGGTGCATCCATTCTCCCATCTTTTGTGCAAGAATATCAAGTTTCAGTGGGATTGCTTGTGTCAAAATGCATTTGAGAAACTAAAAGGCTATCTGGCTAATCCACTTGTATTAGTACCACCTGTTGTTGGTCACCTTCTAATTTTGTACATATCTGCTACAGAGGTTGCATTGGGAGCCCTCCTGGCACAATTAGATGACACTGGCAAAGAGCGAGCAATTTATTATCTCAGTAGAACTCTTATTGTCTATGAGTTGAATTATTCCCTAATTGAGAAGGCATGTTTGGCCATTGTTTTCTATACACAGAAGCTATGAAATTATATGCTTAATCATAAGATTCACCTTGTTGCTAAAATTGATCCACTCAAGTATCTCCTGGCACCTGCTGCTCTTACTGGTTGTACAACAAAATGGGTCATGATCCTTAGTGAGTTTGACATTGTTTATGTGGATCGAAAGGCCATCAAAGGACAAGTGATTGCAGATCAGTTAGTTGAAGCACCTGTTGATGGTAAACATCCTTTAATCATAGATTTTCTAGATTAATCAGTCCTGAATCTTGCCTCGAGTCTACCATGGAAGCTTTATTTTGATGGATCCTTCACTCAGAAAGGATCAGGGGCAGGAATCTTGTTTGTCACACCAAAAGGGGATCTCATCCCTAAATCTTTCAAATTACATTTTCCTTGTACCAACAATATTGTAGAATATGAATCCCTTGTACTTGGAGTTCGATAGGCCATACAATGGCAGATTCTCACCCTATTGGTGCTTGGTGATTCACAATTGGTTATCAAACAAGTTATGGATGAATATCAAATGAAAGATGACAAGTTGCTTCCCTATCTCTGGACAGTTGAAGATCTCAAGACACATTTCACTGAACTAACCTTCCAACAAATCCCTCACATGAACAACAAATTAGTAGATGCCATGGCAACAATTGGGTCCTTAATCACTACGCCAGAACACAAAACACAGTGTGAGTTTCTTGTAGAGAATCTTACAGTCCCTACCTATGACAAACCAAATTCTAAAATGGTGTGTGAAATTACAGATCCCAATTCCCCATTGTACCAAGAAGTGTATTCCTACCTACGTGATGGAAATACCCCACTTACTTTAACCCCCAGTCAATTTAAAACCTTCATTCGTCGAACCTCCCGATACACAATCCTTGCTAATACCCTCTACCGAAAGCATTTTGATGGAACTCTTTTAAGGTGTCTAAATTCTGATGAAGCACAAACATCCCTAGAGGAGGTACATCAAGGAATTTGTGGGGCCCACTCTAGTGGACTCACTTTGGCCAAAAAATTGTTACGCACTGGATATTACTGGCCTACCATGGAGAAAGATGCCTACAATTATGTGAAGAAGTGTGTACCTTGTCAGCAGCATGGCGATTTGATACATGCTCCCCCACCATCACCCCTTGACCCTTTTCACGCTGGGGTCTCAACCTCGTTGGCCAGATTTTCCCTAATTCATCCAATGGCCATAAATACATCCTGGCTACTACGAAGTACTTTACCAAGTGGGTTGAAGCTTTTCCTCTCACCTACACTATTGGAAAATAGATTTTGAAGTTTATTTTGAACTATCTTATCTGTCGCTATGACATTCCTCAAGAAATTGTTACTGATAATGGAGGACCTTTCAAGAACAAGGATTTCATAGAGCTATGTAGGAAGTTCAGCATTATCCACCATACCTCTTCTAAGTACTTTCTGCAAAGCAATGGTCAAGCTAAGGCTATGAATAAAACCATCCTCAGAATCCTTAAGAAAATAGTCGATGAAGCTGGCAGTGATTGGCACCTTCACCTCAATCCCGCCCTTTGGGCTTACCAAACCTCCATTCAAACCCCCATGGGAGCCACTCCCTTTTCCCTTGTCTATGGTACTAAAGTTATTCTACCCTTTGAAATTGAGCACCCTTCCCTCAGAATCTCTCTTAAGAATCTATTGTCCGAAGAAGAATATAGAGTTGCCCGCTTGCAAGAGCTAGAACTCCTCGATGAGATATGCCTTAATGCCATAGACCACCTCTGCATGTATCGAAATCGCCTTCACCTTCAGTTCAACAAAAGGATCAAACCTCGTCAGTTTGAGGTTGGTGATCTTGTCCTGCAACATAATATGAAGAACCTCTAGAACCGTGAGAAGAAAGGGAAATTTGAACCTAATTGGTTGGGTCCCTTCATTGTTACAGCAAAGTATGGTTTAGGCGCTTATCAGATTGTGTCCCCAGAGGGAGATCCACTCCCTGACCTTGTAAATATTATACATCTCAAGCGCTTCTATGCTTGATCAGTCCATAGTTTGTTGTATAGTAGAAATTTTTCAAAAATCCAAAAAAATTAGAAAGCAGAAAATCCAAAAAATTTAGAATATTTAAAAAAGAAAAAAAATAAAAAAGCATAAAAAATGCAAAAGCTTGAAAAGAAGATAAAAAATTTTAAAAAAAAAAAGCAAAAGAGAAAGAGAAGTAAAATCCGTCCATCTGTGAAAACCACTTCGATGGTGCAATGGATAAGTACCATGGTGAAAACCTGTTTCAGGCACCATGTGTAGTCAAATCTACCATCAATTTCCACCATTTGTCTATACAGCTTGTATCACCTTTCATAATAAGCGTCACTACCCATATCTGTGCAGGTAGTTCATTAACCATCTTTCCACTTCTACAATAATGATTCCCGCATGACTGAGCTTACCAAATAAAAAATTGAGCTTTGTTCTAGACACAGTGATCACAAACGCTTTACATCAAATAAACAGACAGATTGACTTTCCTAATGATCATTCTATTCACAAGCAATTGCCAGGGAATTCCCATTTTCTATCAATCAATCTTTGGCCCATCAGGATGCATCCTTCCAGTGTCAGCCGTTCTATTAATCCTCACATCAAATTTGTTCATGGCAAGAACTTTTGGACTGAATGACCACTTGGTCAAGATGCCTTTTTGTTTATTTTATCTTGTGTTTTACTATGTCCTTATCGTGACAGCCTCGATCTTTTATATCTTGGTTTGTTATGGTGAGTATCTAGTGAAATACATGTCCTTTGTGATATGATCTACTTGTCATAGTTTGTTA
>MU225623.1:3277401-3289826 GCA_018584345.1 Thuja plicata | reverse complement strand
TCATTCATCATTTAGTTGCAGTGTTCATTTTAGTACATTCAATTAAATTATTTGCATTGATCATTTAGTTCATTATGTCCATTGTTCATTTAACTCATTTATAGTTGCATTATCATACATTTATAATCCTTCCGGTGTCGGTCGTTCTATTAATCCTCACATCAAATTTGTTCATGGCAAGAACTTTTGGACTGAATGACCACTTGGTCAAGATGCCTTTTTGTTGATTTTATCTTGTGTTTTACTATGTCCTTATCGTGACAGCCTTGATCTTTTATATCTTGGTTTGTTATGGTGAGTATCTAGTGAAATACATGTCCTTTGTGATATGATCTACTTGTCATAGTTTATTAGTGCATTCATGTTTTGATATTCGGTTATGACTATGTATGCCTCACTGGGGGCAGGATTCATGCATCTTAAATCCCTCAAAAGATGTGGATGTCCAATGTCTCCTCATGAGTAACATTTCATAGCTCTCATCATACCTGATATCTCGCATTCTTGTTCCTAACAACCTATTTGTCTTAGAGTCTAGTCCACGTAAAGGAACCATGTCACTTGTGTTTTCTAACACATAGTGCATAACTCCTTTTGCAAAAGCAAATTAGGGTGTGCTCTCCAACATTAACACGGTATTAATCCCACTATTATCATGTAGTTAGTCTTTGCATTATAGTTAGTTCATATTGCATTATGATTTTTCTCTTGGCAAAGGTTTCTATTTATTCCCCTATCCGGTCACCTACGTGATCTTATCAGACTTATTGTGATACACACAAAAACAAGTGTCCTCATTTAGTCATTATCTATTGCATTAATTTCATTCATTAATCATTAGTCATTATACATTATTCATTTGTCTCATATTGCATTGATCATTTCATTCATTAATCATTAGTCATTATACATTATTCATTTGTCTCATATTGCATTGATCATTTCATTCATTAATTATTAGTCATTATACATTATTCCTTTGTCTCATATTGCGTTCATTTCATTCATTAATCATTAGTCATTATCCATTGCATTGTTCATTTCCTTCATTAATCATTATTCATTATCCATTTGTATTATTTAATTCATTCATCATTTAGTTGCAGTATTCATTTTAGTACATTCAATTAAATTATTTGCATTGATCATTTAGTTCATTATGTCCATTGTTCATTTAACTCATTTATAGTTGCATTATCATACATTTATAACCATCATATAGTACCATTTGCATTGCATTCTGTTAGTTGCATACATAAACTTCATAACATTTTTAGGGTTCATTCATTTCATAAAGCATCATAAATACATTTATGCATCATTACATTACAATCCATACATGATAAAATATAAGCATTAACACATGACATCACATCTATCTATCTATCTATCTATCTATCTATCTATCTATCTATCTATATATATATATATATATCATCCCTGCATCACAAATCTGTCAGTATCATCATACATATATTCATCCCATCCTGCATGTCATTCATATGCATCATATACTGTAAATATAACATCATAAGTGCATCCATACATCCTGTATAAACATCACATCATATAAGCATATAACATCACAAAGGTCCATAAATCAGAGTCCCATAGTCCAAAAATAGTCCATGTATATATATATCAACAGTATCATATCATACATCATGTGTCAAAAATGTGTCAAAACTGTGTATCCAAAAAGTCTAAGAAGCGTCATGGCGGTGGCCGTGATGGTCCTGCTCCATTGTTGGGACATGGTGGTAACCCCACTGATCCCTGTGATGCCCGGCCGGTGCTCTCTGACTATGCTTTCTCAGAATATGCAGGCTATCGTGCCCCCTCTGGCACTGCTCCATGGTAAAGCCCCATTTAATATGTGGCCTCTCAGCCTCTGTATCCTACCTCTCTTTGGGCTGCCATAGCATCGGTCATCATCTGACCCAACCCTGATGCACTACCTGCTAGCCATGCTATATCGTGGTCTACCCTGTACTCCTTGACACGTCTCCGTGCTAAATCTCGCTCTACTGTCAAAGCTGCTATCTGTGCTGACATAGCTGCCAACTCCTCCTCGCGGTCCCCAAACTCCTCTATCACAACAAACTCCCCGCTATCCACCCAAGCTTGTAAAATGTCCAGTGACCGCTGCGCACTGTCCCCTCGAGTTTTCTCTATTGATATCTCCCTCTGTACCTGGGTCACCTTTTTCTGAAGGCTACTGGATGTAGCCTGTGTTGTGGCTAATAACCCCTGTAGTCATAGTATCTTAGCCTGTGCACTCACCTCAGTCACCTGAGATTTTGCCAATAATCCCTGTACTCTCCCCATCTTAGTCTGTAGGCTATCTCACTCTGCTATGACTATTTTGTGTGTCACCTGGGCTATGTAGCCCGTTGGTGGTCCCTATCCTTGTAGAGGTTCCTATGGTGGTGGCCCTTGTTGTGGTCCCTGTGGTGCCTGTGGTGGCCCCTATGGCAGCCCCTACGGATCCTGCCCCTGTACCTGTACATCAGGTATGATAGGCGGCTACCCGCCTACTAGTATCTGCACCTGCCCCCTCTGCCTTGATACTGCCACCCTATGCCAGACTCTCCTCTCTCTAGCCCCTCCATCTCCTCCCTCATCATCATCATCCCCCTATCCTCCTTCATCTCCTCCAGCCCTTGGCTTCTCGTCCTCCTGAATGACCCCCGACATTGTCAGTCTCACAGGTCTGTAGGTAGCCCACCATTGTGCATATGTAGGAACTACCCTTACATCCTATAGTGAATCTCGAACCCTAATCCAGGGGACCTCGATCATGCCCATGAATGATGCTTGGGCTATCCGAGGATCTGCACCAATCCCCCATACACTCCCTACCTCTTGGGTAACCAATGGATGTAGAAACCTGTCTAATACCGCCTCCTGCACTTGGCCCATCTGCCTCTATACCCTGGATGGCATATATTGTGATATCATGTAAGCAGTCCTCCTGAATAGCCAACTGTCAGTCTGTATGAACCTCATGTAGTATGAGTCATAGAACTCATCCTCGGCATACCCATCCTGCCGTGGGATCTCATGACCCCAAGCCTCACATCCTGCATAGGGTGCCCATAATATCGCCCCCATCTCATCTAGTCTCATGTGCCAGTATCCCACAGAATCTATGGCCTTGTAACTGATTGATGACCTATACCTGCATAATAAGGGCTCATATGCCGCCCAGATCTCCTGATGTCTAATCGGTCGTGTGAATGCAATATGCTCCCACACCCATACTAATAAGAGCGTACATCCAGGACCTAGTGCCCTACCCCTGCGGTAGGCGCACATATGTAGATCATAATATAACTGACCAAGGATTACATATCTCCAACAGTACTAGTCACCGTCCTCAACCATGCTGCTCAGCACTCGTGCCCAGCCTATAGGGAACCCCTTACCTACATGATCAGGCATCAGACATCCCCTTATCAACCCCGCTAGATATAGTGCCAGTCACCGTGGTCGTGGCTCCATGGTCATCGCTCATGTCTACGACATCCACTGCCGTGTAATCGGTAGATTTGTAAACCTCCATCTCAGGGCCATCTCAATATATGGCTCTGACCCCTCCATGCAGTACTTCGATATGAGCCCCCGAATGGGCACTTTGTAGATCCTCCATACATCATGGAGGGTGATAGTCGCTTCCCCTGTAGGGAAGTGGAAGCTCGAGGTGGTACTGTGGCACCTCTCTATCAGTGCAGACATGAGCACATTATACGCTTGAAGACGCGGCCAATGTCGCACGTGCTCTAGTCCACACAAAGTCACCTATTCCCACTCTACCACTGTCTAGTGCTGCTCCAGCTCCATGGTCACTAGATAGAACTCCTTGGCTCAAAATGTAATAGTCTCCTCCTGCAGTCAGCAAGTAAATGTTAGCAATCAGATAGCACGTTGGGGCATCAAAAAATATCCCAGGCCCGTCCGGGGCACCAAAAAACACTCCCAAACCCTTGTCTTTTCTCTTCCCCCTCCCTTTTCTTCTATTTTTGGGTCAATCCACGTAGACACTGGTTGACCCTCGCAGACGACAGACTTTTGCAGTCGCTAGTCTACGGAGCCAGTGGATCTCCGCAGACATCAATTTGTGGAGATGGCAGTTTAGGTCGTCACCTCCCTTGCTGCACAGACGATAATGTCCATACATTGTTGTCTCTATTGTGCCATTTGTCCCCCCTACCCTTGCAAACAGAGATCAGTCAAATCTTCATCTGTGTAGATGTCGGTCGCCTATTGGTTGTCTGTGAGGACGATGGTCTATCGATCACCGTCTACGCAGATGACAGTCAGGCGATCACCATCTGCACTGCATGTCTATTTAGGAGCATTTATTATACCTCCTTACCCTCCCAAAACATTAAATGCATAAATGACAGAGTTGGTGCTTGAATAATCACTGATGGTCCCACATTCGCAGGTTGCTGGTGTACCCAGATGCGCTCCCTAAGTTGTGCTCGCTCTCATTGTGTTGCCATTGTTCTCTGTTTCTTCTCTCTTTTTCTCTTTGTGAGTGAAAGTGACTTGTCCATGGGCCCCGGTGGACTATTTGTAGCCCCTTGGGACCCATTTCTTCCATCGGTCTCCCCTTTTCCCATTCTGGTCTATACTTTTCCTCCATTTTCCTGGACACGCCATGCAATTGGTCTGCTTTCCCTATTTTTTTGCCTTTTCGAGAAAATTTATTAAAAAATTATATTTTTTCATATTATTTTCTCGAGGGGGCACCCTCCTTCGCTCCCACTACCATAGGTTTCCTGACCTCTCTAGGGCATCTTATTTTCTTTTTTTTGATGCAAAGTCACTTTTGATGCCACATCAAAGAGGGGCAAAATGTAGACGTCTAAAATCATCCTTATATTAATTTAATTAATATTCCCATAACATTATAGTTAATTTTAATTAATTATATTTGTTATATTCTTCTATCTATTTAATTAAATTTATTTAATTAAATATGATTCACTTCCCTTAGTATTTGAATTTAATTTAAATACTACCTCTTTTAATGTATTAAATCTTATTTAATACATTATCCCTCATTAATCCCCTTTAAATAAATTTTTAATTTATTTATTCCTCCACATGACTTAAATTCTACTAAACCACAATTAATCTAAATCTAATTTGCATTAAGCTAATTTGAACCTAGATCCTACCCTACCTCACATCACTCTCACCAAATACACCTACTTATTAATTAACTAAGGTTAATTAAACTAATTTCTTAATTCCTACACCAATTAGTCCTAATTATTTGCTCACACATGTGTGAGCAAATTTCCAAAAATCCACTTTTCCAAATAATTCTTATTTGGTGCCAACAAGGTTTCTTACACCTATGATGACACCTTCTTACACTTTCCAAAAGTGTCTCATTGGTCCAAAACTCTTACACCCTCTTACACCTCTTACAAGATCCTTCACATGTGTACTTTAAGTACACTTTGACCCATCACATCCAAAGTTGCTCACACATGTGTGAGCAAAGTGGGCCTCTTGCATGGCTTATGTGTCTCTCATGTGACACCTATGTGGATGTCACATGAGCTCCACCTCATCCAAGCCCTCTCTCTCCTCCAAAAACTCTATAAATAGAGGCCTTTGTCAAGAGCAAATTATCTTTTATTTATATATTGTTATCATGTTAGTTTGATTCTAGAGCATTTTAGCATTTTTCATAGCAATTGTAGTTCTTAGCTAATGTTTATTTCATTTTTGAATCTAGATATCACATATTAGGTTTATAATGGAATGAATCTTAGTTAGTCTTGCATATCAATTTAGATTAGCTTTTGCATTCATCAAATCATTGCAATGGCTTGAGACAAGTTCCTCATACTTGTTCTTGAGTTCCTCACTCTCTTAGTTTGCATTCAATCAATCAAATAGTGGGATTTAAATATTGTGTTGGGAGAGCACACCTACAAACCTCTCTAAGAGAAAATCAACAAGGCATTGGGTGCCCTTGTTCAACTCATCTGAGGTTATGGTGGAAGTTTTGTTTTAGAGTATGTTCTTAGATATGTTAATGTAGTTTATTGATGTATATCTCTAACGTTTGCATGTTTGAGCGTGCTCCCAACAGGTAGATTTCCAGCATATACAGACATCACTAGTAACCAAAAAGCAATCAAATTCAACCCATTACTCCAACATATGTCGGCTATCCACTAGTAAGCTTGCATCATCTGAAATATCTTTACCAGAAAGATATACCCGAAACACAAAGACTTGCTCTGTCCAAAATCACAGTTGCAGTCCAGAAACTAGTTTCAACCAAATCATCTTTAACATCCACAGTATGAAACATAAAGGCAAGCAAACTTAGGAATAAGTTGAAAACACTTCCTTCTTTATAAATCCAACTTTGATCATTGTGAATCATCAATACAGTGTCTGTACACTTCTAGTCAAGTAGCCAGTCTGTCATCTCCATAGAAATATATGTTGACATCAGTGACAAAACATGAATATCAACAGCATGATCAGTAACCAAAACTAATATCATCCAACAATCTCCCCCTTTAGCATTGATGGCAACATATGGGAAAATCCATATGCATCAACCCAAAAGTACTCTCTCTCAATACAATCTTCTCAATGTCCTCAACACAAATCTCTCAAAATAGTAGGGATTTTCACATAGATTCCTTACCCCTTAGGTAGCAATGGAAAAGGGTGTCATAACTCATCTGTAGTCTTCTATAAGGTGTATCTTTTTCAAATATTCATGTCCATCAACCAGTGCAAGATCACCCAAACGTACTCCATAGTATTCTTCTGTGATCACTCCCCCTAAGGAGTAGATCCATACATCAAGTCCAGAGAATGATATAGCTCTGAGATCCATTGGAATGATGCACATCTGCATCATTTAATTACCACTGGGAGGGGCGACCACCCCAATCATGCCTCTGAGATATTCAAAAGTATATTTTTGCAAAGGTTTAGTAAATATATCCTCTATCTATTTGTTTGTGCTAATATACTCCAGTTTAATCTCTTTATCTGCTACCTTCTCCCTCAAGAAATGATACTTAATAGAAATATGTTTAGTATTTGAATGCATTACAAGATTTTTTGACATATTCACTGTGCTGGTGTTATCATAATGGATAACCTTTGGTTATTTGAAAATTATCCCAATTTCCTTTAGAATTTGTTTCATCCAAATAACTTGTGTATAGTTTATTGCAGTAGCAACATACATTGACTTAGTGGTAGATTGAGAAATATAGTTTGGCTTCTTGCTCAACCAAGAAACCAATCTTTTGCTCAACTTTTGTATTCTGACCATAGTCATACATCCTTTCCTGAATCTAAAAATTTTCATCTATCCTCACATTGGCGCTTTCAAAAGATTGGTTTCTTGGTTGAGCAAGAAGCAGAACTGTGTTGTTCAATCTACTACCGATTCAGAGTATGTTGCTACTGCAATAAATTGTACACAAGTTGTTTGGATGAAAAAAATGTTGAAGGACATTAGAATAATTTTCAAAGAACCAGTGGTTATCCATTATGATAACACTAGCATAGTGAATATGTCAAAGAATCCTGTAATGCATTCAAAGACTAAACATATTTCTATTAAGTATCATTTCTTGAGGGAGGAGGTAGGAGATAAAGAGATTAAACTGGAGTATATTAGCACAAAGGAATATATAGCAGATATATTTACTAAACCTTTTCCAAAAGATGATATTGAATATCTTAGAGGCATGCTTGGGGTGGTGATCCCTTCTAGTGGTAATTAAATGATGTAGATGTGCATCAGTCTAGTGGATCTATGATCTATATCATTCTCTTGACTTGATGTATGGATCTACTCCTTAGGGGGAGTGATCATAGGAGAATACTATGGATTACATTTGGGTGATCTTGCACCTGGTTGATGGACATGAAGATTTGAAAAATCTACACCTTACAGAAGACTACAGATGAGTTATGGCACCCTTTTCCATTTCTACCAAAGGGTGAAGGAATCTATGTGAAAATCCCTACTATTTTGAGAGATTTGTGTTGAGGATATTGAGAAGATTGTATTGAGAGAGAGAGAGTACTTTTGGGTTGATGCATATGGATTTTACCATATGTTTCCATCAATTATAAAGGGGGAGATTATTGGATGATATCAGTTTTGGTTACTGATCATGTTGTTGATATTCATGTTTTGTCACTGATGTCAACATATGTTTTTGTGGAGAAGACAGACTGGCTACTTGACTGGAAGAAGTATACAGACACCGTACAGATGATTCAGAATGATTGAAGTTGGATTTATACAGAAGGATGTGTGTTGACCTTATTCTTAAGGTTGCTTGGCTTTATGTTGCATACTGTGGATGTCACAGATTATTTTGTGAAAATTGGTTTCTAGACTGCAACTGTGATTCTGGACAAAGCAGGTCTTTGTGTTTTGGGTATATCTTTCTGGCAAAGATATTTTAGATGATGTGAGCTTACTGGTGGACAACCAACATATTTTGGAGTAATGGGTTGAGTTTGATTGTTGTTTGGTTACTGGTGACGTCAACTGTGGCATGTATTCTTAAGAAGAAGACCTAATTGGTGGCCAACTTTAGACATGTAGCATGTAAAATGAATTGTGAGCATGGAGTGTGGATCTAGAAGCATAATTGATGGATTGAAAATGATGTTTACTTGTTATAGGTACTGTGTGTATCTTAGCAAGGGGTTAAATAATTATTTGTATATTGGAAAGCCTTAATTGGCTGACCTAATTAATTATTTGTGTATTAGGTACGATTAACTAGCTGACATATTGAATTATTGTAAGAGGGTATATATGAGTGATCTTTTATTTTGAAAAGATGTGACAAAGATTGAAAGGGAGAAGAAGTGAAAGCTGTGAGACTTGTTTGGCTGCTGGATGTAGAACATAGTTTATAAGAAGAATACTTCATTGAAATTGACCAAGAAAAGATAGTTGCTATCAGACAGTTCACTGGATTGTGTATTTTCTTTATACACTTGTTCAGATTGTGAATCCTTGAGGGTGGCTTTAACCTTCTTTAGGCGGTGAGCCTACTATTTCTTTTGACTCCTAACAAGGACTATGTATTGTAATGTTGTAACAAGATCCTAACACGGCTAAATCTTTTAACAGGGATACTATACTCTCATTACATTATTTGTGGGTATTAATTCCCATCGAAGGTTTTACCTTTAACAGGGTTTCCTCGACAGCAAATATTGTGTTATGGTGTTGGAAATTACTGTGTTATCATTTACATTTGCAAATTTGGTTTATAAAGTTTAAAGTTTAATAATCTATATCTAAACTGATCAACCCCCCCTTTCAGTTGTCTTGTGGACTTTTATTCCTAACAGCATTAGGATGAGCTTTGCATATGATGCCAACAATGTTTAAATTTTGTATTATCTTCCTTTTTATAATATTGTTATGATTCTCCCCTATATATGCATATCACTTTAGATCATAGTGACACATATCCTTTGTATCTTTAGATAGCATTTTTTCTTCTTGAACATGTATGTTGCATTTCTTTGAAATGTTATCCATCTCTTTCTGCATATCACTATTTTACTTTGAAAACACTATTTATTCAGTTCTTCTCTATACTTGCATATCACTTTCATTTGATAGAAAAAAGCTATACAATTGCATGCATCCTCTCCCACTTTGAAGACCTCTGCTATGAACTTACACACTGTCCTTGTACACCAATGTTTACAACAACATTTGATGAATTCTGCATTTGATATCAATCAATGTTTAAATACATTGTTATTTTCCTTTGATGACATCGTGATGAATTGCATCTACATATGTATGTCACTTTGCAAAAATAGAAAGAGGTATACAGTAATATGCAAATTTTATATCTTTGAACAACCCCATCATTTGATTTTCTGTATATATGCACTGTTAAGAACTACATCTGCATAACAATATTACATTTTCATTTGACTATTCTGTAATTCATCCTCTCACCAACAATGTTGAATTCTGCATATCACTATAAATTCTTTCTCTTCTGCATACACAACTTGTCTTGCACCTAGTTTAGATTGCTCTCATTGCTTGCACAGTTTGAACATTTTCACATGTTCATGAGGTTTGAGCATAGGCTCATGACACTCACAAAAAACATTACATCTATTATCTATTTTCAACAAGCTTAAACATCACATTGTCACTACTATGCCAATTTTGCAAGATAGCACTGCTTTTTTGAAACTTGTTATGGGAAAGGGGATAATAGATAATAGCTACATTGTGCTGGATTCCTATAGTGTTTAGATAATCAGAGTGATGATCATCCACATACTATAGAAATTCAAGATAATGTAACCAATCATGATTCTCTTCTTCATTGCCCCTTTAAAATATAATAAAGGGTTTCATAAGGATATAAGTCCCTTTGCTATTACTATTCAGCTAATGTAGATGCATACCTTTCCCTTGCATTGATGTTATTAGTAACTGTGCAATTCTGAAAGTTTGATTGTTGTATGATGCTTTTTAGGTTTTCATGCATTGCTTAGATCCAATTTGGATCTAACACCTTTTTTCTCCATGATGTAGGACACAGGACCAAAATAAGACCTAGGACAAACAGAGACAATACAAAGGAAATGAAGACTCAGACAATGTAGACAACCAGTTGTAGAATGCAGAAGACCGCTTAAAGGAAATGCATAGACCCCTACACCTCATTATGCTTCTATCATGCTTTCTTTTTTTCATATGTTCCTCTAATTTCCAATGTAAAAGATGTAATATGACAAGAACATCCCTTTATTACATCCAATTTGAATGCACAATATAATGATCACGCATGAATTTGAAAATTTGAATATGATCAATACTTAGAGTACAATGTAATTGATAATATGAATGAAATAGCAATGTATCTCATCAATATTAGCTGAATAATGGTATCTAAGAGGTGTACCTTTATGCAATATTTTATTTGTTAATGATTATCATCATGTATGTATAAATTAGGGTAACAATACTTACAATGATTAAGTCTCCTAGGTCTAAGTCCACCCATTCTAGTAATATAATCACCACATTCATTAAGTAAATCTTTAAACCATTTAGGATTTCTCTTAGAAGTAACAAAAATATCACTATGAGGAATAAATATATCATTATCATCATCAAAAAAAGTATCGCTATGAGGAGTAGATATAGCATTAACATCATCATTATCATTATTACTACTAGTAGGAATAGAAATAGATGCATTAGGAGTAGGGTTTAAAATAGGAGGTTGGTCCTCCACAATCTCAATAGTGCCTCCTTTAAATTCATAATCTTTGACCTTGTAACAATCATGGACTTCATTTTCTGCAATACAAATATCTCTTGCAATATGCACCTTGTTAGTAGTTGGATAATAAACCCTATAATTTTTAGTAAATTCATCATACCCAAAAAACGTAAATGGAGAAGATTTAGAATCTAGTTTTTTCCCTTTTTGTTTAGGTCTGTGAATATAAGAAATAGATCCAAAAATCCTCAAACGTTGTAAGTTGGGATTCCTATCGGACCATGCTTCCTCAGGAGTTATATTTTGCAAAGCTTTAGTAGGACTTTTATTAAGAATATAAGTGGCACACGCCATTGCTTCAGCCCAAAACTTGTAATGCATATTCTTTACATGTAACATACATCTAGCCATTTCCACAATAGTTCGATGCTTCCTTTTCCCCACACCATCTTTTTGTGGTGTATAAGGAAAGTTAAGCTAATGTTTTATACCTAAAGATCTCAAGTAAGAACGAAAAGCATTATTAACATATTCAGTACCATTATCTGTTCTAAGAATTTTTTTTATAGAGTTTAACAAACCTAAAGTAGGGTTTCACAGAACAATGTGTGGTAGTTGGTAGTTTTATTCATGTTTAGTTTCCTCTATATTACAATCCTCAGATTAACATATCAAATTTAAAGATTAATATACTAGAAATTGCACCTTAATATTCAATGGGTATGTTGAAGAGTTGTGAAAGGTCAATTAGAAAATAAAAATGGTTAATTATTTCTTACATTTGGTTAATACATGAGATCAAGTACAAAAAATTTGGTTCATTTTTCATATATTTGTTTAGTACATGAGATCAATTAGAAAAGAATTTAGAAAATGACGGTGTTATGCAACAAAGATTTCAATGAGAAGTGATATCTTCAAATTAACTATGCATCCAAGTATAGGGATCCAAAACAAAATTGAAATAAAACCTTTGAACAAGGAAGACAACCAATGATCCAATACAGAGCCTGAGAGAGAGAAAGATAAAAACAATGAAAAAGGGGAAGAGTGTGAGGGACGGGAAATAAAGAGAGACAAACAAGGATATAAAAATGAAGATGAAATATATATATATATATATATATA
>MU225623.1:3257922-3277270 GCA_018584345.1 Thuja plicata | reverse complement strand
AGAGAGAGAGAGAGAGAGAGAGAGAGAGAGAGATCTTATTTTTCTAGGAACCAATTAGAGCTTACTTTCATGACCACTGCTAAACAATTTAAATAAAAAACTAAAAAAATTATTAAAAAATAATGTAAAATAATTATAGGTGCATTAATTAAATAATTATATCTTTTTAATTTATTTACATTTAATTTTAATGTTAAATATCTTGAAAAAATAAATTTTAACATAACTATATAATAATATAATAATTTATAAATTTTATTGTAATATAAAGAAAATATTTTGAATATAAATAGGATATATATAATTTTAAAAAAAAGGGCAAAAATCCTAGATATATATAGTAATTTAAATAAAGACTTTTTACAATAAGGTTTTAAAAAAAGGCTCTAAGAAAGCGAGATATGATCAACTTCAAGACCAAATACAAAGAAGGCTCAAATCAAGCCAGATATTATAGACCCAAGCCCAAACAACCTTGGTGACAAAAAATACTAATTATGTAAATCTCACTGAACCCAGCCCATGACTACTAAACTATAACTTAAAACCATAACATAAGTAGAATTTGATTGAGAAAATATCAGCCGGGGAGCACTTAACAAAGAATTGGAGGAGAAAATCTAGCCAAATATCACCCGAAATAGAAGTTCCCCATGTACATCTCTTTCATAGCACGATAAAATAGGGGCATCATGGCATAGGATATCGAAGTATTAACTTATAAAAAACCAACATAAACACACATTTCATACTTCCTTCTTCCATATTATCAATTTCTATAACATTTCCCCCTGCACATCATCATTTACAAGATCATTGGGAGCTTGAGGATCATTCTATATGCTTCAATTGAGATGGTCAATTCACATAGAAGAGCTTGAAGGAAAATGTGGTGATCCGTTGATCACAAGCCAAAAAATATGCAAAAACCAAAATTGCCTTAAGAGAAATAAGAGGTAAGGCATCCATTCTATAGAAAATCAAAAGACAGGTGACATTATGGGACTCAGCCATATTCACCAAGAATACAACTACAATCATAAAGAGTTGAAACTATCAACTATAAACATAAATACATACAACCATATATTGAATATGTGATTGCAAGGTCAAGAAATAATAAAAGTAGTCTGGAAAGGAGGTTGCCCAAAAGTCAAGAAAGGCTGCCAATGGTCATTAGTGATGTCAGTATCCCCCATAATGACCATTTGGAATAACATGAAGTAAATATATCAAATTCTTGAACCTTTCACGAACTAGAGCCTTTCTGAAGATATCTGCAATCTCATCTACTATACTACAGTACACAATTTTGAGCAAATCTTGTTGAACCAATTCTCTGATATAGTGGTGTTGTATGTCAATATGTTTGTTTATACTATGAAATACTGAATTCTTTATCATTTTTATAGCACTCTTGTTGTCACAATACAACAAGGTAGGTTGATGATACATTTTGTGTAAGCCTTCTAGTAGTCTTCTCAACCATATAGTTTGAAAATTTGCTGATGTTGGAGCTTTGTATTGTGCCTCTTCTTTAGAAAGTGATACTATTGGTTGTTTCTTGGACTTCCAAGAGAATATTGTAGAACCAAGGATAAAACTATAACTAGAAGTAGACTTCCTATTATTTGCAGAAACTTCCCAATCTGAATCCGTTTAGCCAACCAATCTGCTATGGTCAGAATGTTAAAATTTGAGACCATAACTCAATGTCCCTCTCATATATCTAAGAATCCTTTTAGCTGCACTCTGATGTGTTTCCTTAGGTTCTGACATGAACCTAGAGACCAAGCTCAATGCATATGTGATATCTGGATGAGTAGTAGTTAAGTAGACAAAAATTCCAATCAGCTGTCTGTATAAAGTGGGGGTCGCTGGATTTGACACATCTAAAGTAGACAATTTAAGTCCCACTTCAATAGGTGTTGAAAATGGTTTGCAAATTTTCATCTAGAATTTTCGTAGGATATCTAAAGCATATTTTTATGAGAAATAAATATTTCATCTTTGTTTTTCCATATCTTCAAACTCAATAATCATGGTTGTTCTAAACTCTACAAATAAAGTTGGACTATTCTCTGTGTAGATAAGATCATCAACATAGAGAATTAAGATAAAAATATCTTTAGATGAGCTTCTGATATAGAGATTTAGATCTGAATAACTTCATGAAAAACCTTTCTACTGTAGGTATGGGTCTATCCTTGAATACCATGTTCTTTGTGCTCATTTGAGAGCATATAAGGCTTTCTTTAATTTGAAAACATAATGTTCTTTAGAAAGTATTTCAAAACCTTTAGGTTGTGAAACATACACTTTCTCATCAATATATCCATTCAAGAAAGCACTCTTCACATCCATTTGATAAACTGTCCAACTCTGCTGACCTGCTAATGCCAAAACCAATTTGATATTATCCATTCATGCTAAAATTGAAAATGTTTCAGTGTAGTCAATACCTTCCTGTTGAGTGTACCCTTTGGCTACCAATCTAGCCTATGATTATCAATGCTTCCATCAAATTTATACTTTTTTTGTACACCCATCATGTACCAATTATTTCCTTACAAGGAGGTAAATGAACCAAACCCCGTGTATCATTCCTTTCAATTGTTTCTATTTCATTGTTCATTTCTTCAACCCACTCTTCTTTCTCCTGATCTTGTTCTAATGTTTATGGCTCATTATTTTCCATGTTTTGAGTTATCAATGCAAATTAACTTTTGCTTGTGACCTTGTTGTCATTTTTTCAAAATTTGAATCCAACATAAGAGTTGATGGATGATTCTTTTCTATCCTTCTTTGATATTTTTGATATTTTCTTGCTCCTGCACTAGATGATTTAGGTTAATCTTCTTCCTCCTCATCTTCAATCTCATTAATTACTATCTCTTTTCCTTTTGTTCACTTTCTTTGGTATATTTTGATAGTTCATTGAATACCACATATCTTCTTATCACAAGCTTTTTCCCTACGGGATCATACAAGTTGTATGCTTTATTTTTAGTTCCATGATGAATAAAAAAACATTTAAGGCCTTTATCATCTAACTTAGACCTTTTTTTTGGTATGTGTGCATAAGAAACACATCCAAATACCTTCAAGTGATCAACACTTGGATTTATCCCAAACCATGCTTGTTTAGGAGTCATTCCTTTAACTTCTTTTGTGGGAATTCTATTTAGAAGATACATTGTTGTGCCTACTGCTTCTGCCCAATAACTTTTATCCAAAGTTTTCTCTTTCAACATACTTCGCACCTTTTCAACAATTGTCCTATTTTTTCTTTCAAAAAATCCATTTTGTTATGGAGTGTAGTAAGTAGTGAACTCTCTCTTGATTCAATGATTTTTGTGCAAAATTAAAAATTGATTTGACTTTTTCTCACCTCCATTTTCTAATCTTATCACTTCAATATACTAGCAATTTTTTTTTTCGACCAAACTCTTGAACTCTAGAAAATTTTCAAATACTTCTGATTTTGAAACTAAACAATACACCCAAGTTTTTCTTGAGTATTCATCAATGAACATGAGAAAATACTTGGATTTATTCAAAGAGGGTGATTCTATAGGACCACACAAATCCGTATGGATTATCTCAAGATGATGTTTAGCTCTGCTAGATTTTCCAATAGGAAATTGTATCTTATGTTGTTTGCTAACAATACATTTTTCACACACCTCTTTTGCATCTTTAATGGATGATATACCTTCAAGCATTTTTAATCTTTTGAGTAAAATCAAACCATTAAAACTAAGGTGACCATATCTTTTATGCAAAATTTTACTTTCACTCATTTCACTAGACCTTAATGCTTGGTTCCCATGAGTAAAATGAAGTGGAATGATCCTATCACTTGTCATCTTTTCTCTTACAATAACTATATTCCTGTTTGATTTATCTCCTATTGTGCACTCATTTTTATCAAAAGTCACTTGATAATTTCTCTCTAACATTTTTCCAACAGACAACAAATTATTTTTGAGTGTTGGAACCACTAGTGTTTCATTGATATGCTTCACTTTACCATGTTTGGTTGTAACTGCAATAGTACCCTTACCTTTGCTTCCATAAAAAATATTATCTCCTAGTACTACTATACTTTAATACTTTTGATTCAAGTGGAAAAATAGATGCTCATTAGATGTCATATGTGAAGAACATCCAAAGCCTATATACCAAACATTATTTTCACTTACACTTGTATTGAAGCAAGAAATGAACAAGTTTTTTTTATCTTCAATAGTGCAATGAGAACTTCTCTTTCTTGTGTCACCTTCTTTACTCGAACATTCTGAAGCATAATGTCCAAACTTATTGGAATGAAATATTTGGGCATTCATTTTACTATTATCTCCCCCATTACTTCTACATCTTCCTCTTCCAGCTCCTCTGAAGTTGCTACTTCTACCTCTGGAATAATTTCCTCTTCCTCTAGAATTACTAGATTCACCTTTGTATTCATTCTATTGTTATCATCACTTTTACTATGATTATTGAAGAATGTTTTTCTTTTTTCTCTTATATTTTCTTTAGAGGAAAATGCTTTCTCTAAGCTTTCTTCATTACTTTTCATTCTTTCTCTAGTAGTTAACAAAAGTCCACTTAATTCATCAATTTTCATGCTTGAGAGATCCTTACATATCTCAATTGTAGAAACTACACCTTCAAAATTTGGAATTGAATGTCTCAAAATCTTTTCAATGACATGCTTGTCATCTAAATCTTCCCCTAGTACTTTCATCTGACTCACTAGACCTTCTACATTTGTCAGAAATTCATTGACAGATTCACGAGTAGTCATTTTTTACATTTTCAAAGTTTTTCCTCATTGTTTGAAATTTAGTAGTTTGTGCACCTTGATATGCATTACTTAATATTTTCCATGCTTGTTTGGAATGAACAACACCACTTATCCTAGGAAAGATAGCTTGAGTGATTACACCCTGAATCAAGAAAAAAGGTTCATTATCTCTCTTTATATTTGCTTTGTATTCCCTATTTTGTTGGTCAGCTAATGCATTTACATCAGCTATCTCAACATAGCCATGCTAAACAATATCCCACAAATCCTTAGATTTGAGTAGAGTTTGCAATCTAGTGCACCAATATGTAAAATTGCCCCCTTCAAAGATGGGAATCAACACATTAGACATTACATTGCTGGCCATATTTTCTATAAAAATATGCACAATTACCCAAGTTGCTCAACACAAAGTCTAGGAGAGATCTGCAAATGAATACTCTCATTGTCCCTTCAAATGGTACACACACACACATAAAACGATTTTTTTTATTAAAATATTTTTTGAGAAACAAGTGTCGGTTTCAACCAATAATACACTTAGAGACAAAGGATTTATTTCTCACTTTACAAAAAAAAATCACTTTAACTCCTTTAATAGAATTTCCAATATATCATTTTCCCTTTTTCATTTTTAAATCTTTAAATAAATTCCCTCCTTCAAAATAAAACTAAAATTCATAAAAGGTGTAAAGATTTTTTTTTAAAAGAAGCATATAATCAAAACTTTAATAAAGTTTTAAAAACATTAGCTTTTGCTCCACTAAAATTTAAATTTTCTTTTAAAAAGAAATGGACTTTTGAAAAAACAAATCCTCCACACGACCAGATCACCTTTCAATTGCAACGTCCTGAGCTCCTTTCAACTGCAAACAATGCAAACTACATAAAAAATGCATATGACGACAACAAAGAAGGCCTGCTTGGATCTGTGTGGGCAAGTTTGCTGAGGGTTGTGATCAATGTTGTGGTCTTTCTCTTTGATTTCTTCTCTGTTGGATCTCTCATCTTTCACTCTTTAACTTTCTCTCTAGATGCTTTCTCTGTAATGATTCTCCTGCAACAAAAAACAACTCATACAAACTAAAGATAAGTTGCAAACTTTTTCCAAGCAGCTTTAACTGAACTGTGATTTGCAAATCACAAATCTTGTACTCTTTAGTTTCTTCTATCTTTCTTTCCAAATGAATCTTAAGATAGGTTTTTTTCAACCTTTGTCTGATTTTAGATGGAGGCAGAAATGGTGGTCTGCTGATCACAAGAAAAATAAATATGCAAAAGTCTAAATTTGCTTTAGAGAAATAAGAGGTAGGACATTTATTCTTTTGATCTAAAAAGAAAGGTGACATTATGAAATTCAACCATATTCACCAACAATACAACTACAATCATAAAGAGCTGCAACTATCAACTATAAACATAAATACATACAACCATATATTAAATATGGAATTGCAAAGTCAAGAAAGACTGCAAGTAATCTTGCAAGTAGTCTAGTAAGGAGGCTGCCCCAAAATCAAGAAAGGTTGCCAATTGTCAGAGCTTTCCCTATATGGATCCAAACTAGTTGCTTGATTGAAATGACCGAGCCTAACCTGTCACAGTGGGGGAGCATGGTCATCATCCGATAGCAGCAGAATTGTATTAAACCTGTCCCAAATCATCACCCACAACAGGTAATTACATTTGAAAAGAAGCCTCTAAAAATTAGGCGGTTTGTTGGTCGAGGGTTTTTTTATTAGCATTGTACAATGATAGATAAACACCCTTCTAACAATTCATGGCATAGAAAAGACCACCATCCAAACCAAAGCCTTTCCACAGGTCATATTCCTGGACTGCATGTAAAAGTATTTTGTTCGGAAGAAAAAACACTCCTCACAACTTTCTCCCATATGTCATTCAACATTGTAAATGATTGTAGCTAATCAAATGCATTAGAGAGGAAAATAGACACAATTTGTGAAGGAAATATTATCTGAGGGGCACTGGGTCAAATAATTTGATCACCAGTACTCTTGGTATTGATGGCAATGCATGTGGAACATTGTCGCCATGCCCTCATCCTTGAGTATACCAGTAAATGTCAACTTCCAATCTTGCACTGACAGAGCAATTCGATAGCTCCGTGACAAGTACTTCATATGCGCTCATTTACAGGTTACACAAAGATTAGGAATGTTCGTAATCCCACCACGTCGTCTGAAGAGAACATAGTATGAAGTAGGAAGAAAGGAGAATAAAGCGTCCACCAGCCAAGATTTAAGGCCTTGTTCACACGCTGGTGGATTACACTAAATCCATCACAATAATGAATCTGCACTCCACAAAAACCTCTCGTACTTTAGAAAAGAAGTAATAAATGGTGGCACAAATTATAAATAAGATATATTAATATTAAACAAATATATTTTATTTTACTTTAAATTAATTTTAAATAAAATACTAATAAAAACCCACCTAAACTATAAAAGTAATACAATAAGCATTAAAGTTTAAAAAAACCTTACACGTCTTTACGAAGAGAATGACCTTACAGCAGTTGGGATTTTTTTAATCCAAATACTTCTCTTGTTTATGGCTTCTGATTTACAGGGTCTTTATTTCATCCATTTTTAACGAAATGCGAAGAGAACCACCTTGCCCGGGCTAAGACTGAAGGCCGATAGGAATTTTTTTATCCAAATACTTCTCTTTTTATGGCTTCTGATTTACAGGGGTCTTTATTCCTTCTACTTTTTTTACTTGTAAAGCAAAAATTCCTTGTGACTTTTCAGTAGACATTAGATATTATGACTGCTTTTTATTTTTACGCCAAAGGCGTTTATTATAGTCTGTATTGATTTGTGTTGAATGTAAAATTTGGAAGATATTTATAGATGCGTGGTCAATGGAGAATACAATAAGAAAATTACGACGGCGGGTGGTAAGGGATGCAAAGGTCGTGCATGCTTATCCTTGAATGTCAACTATTGATTCTGAAAAGTAGTTCAGTCTGTCTGAAATATAGCTGCCCATTACAGATAAAAATAATAATAATAAAAATTTAAATATCTTTATCAATGTGGAAATGGTGATACTTGGCACAAAGTGTACGAGTCAAGAAACTAACTCACACATTTTTCCTGGTTTCTTTATCTCTTTATATCTTAAACCAAGTCCAAGTCCAAGGAGCATACTTCTTCACAAGGAAATACTTCTTCAACTTATGTAGACTTCTTCATCTTGATTCCTTATTTAGAATGACATGGAAACATTGTGAGCGACATTAATAATAATAATAATACTACATGATTGGGAAAGTGCAATACATGAAGAACACGATTCCTCAATTTTTTACTCATTACTTGACTGAGAAAACAATCTGGTGTGTGAGAAGTTATTATAGTAGCCGAATCATTTAGGAAGCTTCAAGGAATCAGATGGGTTCGGTTAAAACAAATAAGCTTTTAATATTAAGTGGTCATGAAAATGCAGATGGCGTGAAAGGAATCTGAGGGGTTTGGTTAAAGCAAACAAGGTTTTTATATTAAATGGAAGAACGATTTCGTGAAATTTGACCACGCCACAACCTCGTCATTTCTGCCACGCCTTTACAACTAACCCTAGCAAAAGAAACCCTAATTTTGCCTATGAGAAAACAATTTGATTCCATGTCTTTGCGTGTGTGATAAGTTATTGTACTAGCCGAATCATTTACGAAGCTTCAAAGAAGCAGATTGGTTTGGTTAAAACAAATAAGGTTTTAATATTAAATGGTCATGAAAATGCAGATGGAGTGAAAGGAATCAAATGGATTTTGTTAAAGCAAACAAGGTTTTAATATCACGCGCTAATACTTTGACCACTTTCATTCTTGACCATTTCACGCGCTAATCCTCTCTATAAAACTCCACTTCATATATTCTTATCTTGCAGTATTCGTTGAGCCGAAATATTCTATTGTCCATTCTTTTTCTAATGGGAATAGACTTGCAAATTCTGCAGAAAGTATGTTTGATGGCTTCAAATCTCTATGAATGCTATTTCAAAGTATGTTTCTTGGCAAAAAAGTTTCATTCATGAGATCTGGAGCTCTCAAACTTAATTTTTGGGGATGACATGAAAGCTGGCACTTTTGGCTATATGCCGGTAAGCATTCCTCACTACTTTTTTATCTGCATTTTGTTTTCACTTCCCTTCGTTTCCTTACCATTGACCTGTTATGGTTTGTAGCGAAGAGTAATTATATTCAGACTTCAGATTTCTGATTTTTAGAACACGATTGGCCATTTCTTTTTGTGAATGACCTATTGTTAAGATTGTGGTAGACCACCGCCCAGGCTGTGTATAGTCGATCATATCAACAAATTATAAAAAGAGAAATTTAAGCATGCTTTCTACTTTTTCTTAATTTTTATACATTCCTACTCTTTGTCTTTTCTTGTTTGCTCTTGTTATTTGTTTGTATCCACTAGAACTTAACGTTAAACAATAGCTGCAAATAAGCGGGACAAGTATATTATAAAAACTTTATATTGTGATAAGGTTTGGTAATATTTCATTCCATTGCTATTCAACATGTAAAAGCTCCCTTGAAATTCTCCTGTGAACACAACCGGTGCAAGCAAAAACTGTTCTGAGCTCTTTGAAGCCCACATATTTAATTTACTATGATTTCTGCACAAAATCTATTAAGGGTTGTAATCTTCGCTGATATTTAGAATCCATGTTTTATAAAAGACATTTTCTTGGAAAGCTATCTATGCGGTTGTTATTCTGATTTTTCCTGTCTTCCACGGTTATGCATTGCGGAAGCTTAGGGCCTTTTATCTATTAAGGGTTGTAATCTTCACTTGGTGTGCAGGATAAATATTGTATAAGCCTTCTAAGATGCTTTTCTGGAAAGCTCTTATGCAGTATTCAGAAATTTCTTGTCTTCCATACTGCAGAAGTTTGGGGCTTTTAATTTTATATTCAATAAGTAATCGTCACGGCGCACAATTCAATGCTAGTGTTGGAAATGAAGAATGTAATTGGCATTGCCTAGGAAATACATATCCTTGTGCTGATCCTATAGATTGCCATTTTAATTTCAGGGAATCTCAACCGAAACACTATGGAACCCAGAAACCAATATTATTGATTCCATATGGCAAATGGTGGAAATTAATTAAATCTATTTTATCACCAAAAATAGAAAAGGTAAGGCGTTCCATTTATTAGAAATCAAGTTTAGCCAGCTTCTATCTAACCATCACAATACTATATTTTATCAAGAAGTATTTTTAAAAAATTAAGTCCTTCCTTGGTAAGATTTAGTTATCTGCAAAAAATTCTGATACTCAATTTTCAATGACCTTTTTCATTTAAAAGACATTAAAATCATATTAAAATTTATAAAAATGACAAAAAAACATAAAAATTTATTGTAAAAACTTACGAAATCCTTTAAAAAACAAACAAAATTGACAAACCACTCGGAAATAGGATTTGATTCCAAGATGAAAGTGAAGTAAATGTGGAATCAACATCGAAAAAAATGTAATTTTGTACCTTTAGTTTTCTTTCAAACCTTTGGAAAACTCTAAACAAAGGAGTGGAAGGAGCAATGATGGTCATCAATGAAATTTGAAAGGGTCTCAATCATCCTAAATTGTTGGGGGCATGTGAGATAGTGTCGAAGCATCTAACAAATTTGTTCTAATTGCGGTATCCATATGACCCGAGCTCTTTGCATACCTCGCCTTATTGATTCTCACAAGATCAAATTTAAAATTAATATTATACACCAATTTTCAAATTATAACTATTATACACTAGTATAGATGACTTGCGTCAATAGGAAAGCCGCAGGTCCCTCTAGTTTATAATTTATATTATGAAGTTGTCATCCTTTCTTGCCTTGGATTTTAGTAGGGGATTTCAATTTAGTCTTAAGTTTGGAGGAGAAAAGAGGTGGGATATCCTGCTTTTGGAATAGTGGTAAGCTCTCTCTCTCTCTCTCTCTCTCTCTAAAATTCTAGATTGGAAGGGTTCTAAAAACTGGCCTATCAAGCTCTGAGCTAGTTGTGTTGCTATTCCCAAGAGTCCTCCTTTTTAAGTTCTATTTGATGTAGCTAGGGGATTCTTCTCTTCATGATTTAATGGTCCATTGGTGGAGAGATGGTGGTCCAGCTTATGGCACTGCTATGTTCTCCTTTTCTAAATAACTACAGTATGTCAAAAGGAAGCTGAAGAATTGGAACATGACTTGATTTGGCAATCTTCACACCATGAAGAAGAGGGATCAAGAACGTCTGGCAATCATTACAAGGTAGATTCAGATATGGGTTTTTTGGAAGGTCTTGGCAGAGAGCAATCCCAAGCTTCTAGGGATTTACAAGAGTGGGGCCTTAGAGAGGAAATTTATTGGAAGCAAAAGGCTCAGATTGTTTGTCTCCCAGAATGGGATAAGAACACTGCATTTTTTCGTAAATGTGTGCAGGCTTTCCAAAATAGGAGTTACATTTCATCTCTAGTTAATTCAAATGGTCTCCAGTTGACTTCTTTGAAAGTTGTGTCTAGGAAAGCTATTCGGTTCTATTTTTTTTTTTTTCAGATGATTCGCCTCCTATTGACAATGAGGAGAATACTATCTTGTCTTGTATTCCCTCTCTTGTGACCAGTGTGATGAGTGATTTTCTTATGAAGGGGATTTCTATGTTTGAATTGGAGGAAGTGATCTTTAGTATGCGTAAGGGCAAAGCTCCTGGGCCTGATGGCTTTCGAGTAGAAATTTTCCAAGAATTTTGGGATATTATTAATCAAGACCTATTAGATGTGGTTAAAGAATCTCATTCTAACAAACATATGCTCATAGAATTGAATGCTACATTCCTTGATCTTATTCCAAAAAAGGAAGGGGCTAATCAGCTCAATCGCTTCTGGCCTATTTTTCTATGTAATGTGGTATATAAAGTTATTACTAAGGTAATTGTAGAAAGTCTTCAAGTATGGCTTCCCATGGTTATCTCAAATGAGCAAGGGGGTTTTGTAGCTGGAAATTGTTTTTTTGGATCAAGTGGTTACTGCCTCTGAGGCCATCCATTCTTTGTCTGCTTCTAAAGAGTGCTCTATGCTTATCAAGCTTAATATGGTTAAGGCTTATGATAGAGTTAAATGGGGCTTTTTGTGAAAATATCTTCTTGCTTTTGGCTTCAGTTTGGAGTGGGTGAATTAGACTCTAAGCTGTGTTACTTCTTCCTCCTTCTCTTTCCTTCTCAATGGAGTACCCTCTAAGTTATTCAATGCCTCTAGGGGTCTTCACCAGGAAGATACTCTTTGTCCTTATCTATTTATTATTATGGTAGAGGGTCTTGGAAGATTTATTAAATCTCAAGTTTCCCAAAATTTGATACATGACTGGGGATGGGGAATAGCTTGCCCACTCTCTCCCATCTGTAGTTTTTAGATGATACTACACTCGCTGGTAGAGCTCAGATTTAGGAAGCTAGAGCCTTGAGGCCCACTTTAGATACTTATTTGGCTGCCTCAGGTTAGAAAATCAATGACCATAAATCCTCTATTTATTTCTTCAATACTCCAGAGCCTATTCAGTGGAGGATTTCTAATATCCTAATATTCCAAATTGTATGTCTCCCTGTGACTTACTTGGGCATTCCTATTCTTGTGGGAAGAGAACCCATGCTCTTCTAGTAAAACCTACTTTATAAGTTGCATCACAAGGTTAATCATTCGACTCATAGATGGCTCTCTACAGCAGGTCAAGTGACTCTCCCACAATTTGTGATTCAATTTCTTCTCATCTCTAGAGGCATGTTTCATGTAGCTCATGTGTATTTTCTTAAGGAGTTTGATGCAAGGGGCTATCACAACAGTTTCTTTAGAGTGATAATTTGCAAAATTCAAAATAAAGCCTAATCAATTGGTATACTATTTGTAGGCCCAAGAAGGAGGAAGGCATGGGCCTTCAATCAGCTATCTTGAGTGGCCACACTCTACTAGCATTGGGGTTTCAGCCAGTCTCAGTTCTGGGCCCATATCCTATCACATAAGTATTTACTAGGAGTTGAACCATCAAATTTTTCTAGGTTTCCTATGGATGGAAGAGGTTCTCTGGTGTAGAATAGCCTTAAGACAGGTGCTCGCTTGGTGAAGAAAATCCTTTTTTGGATTTGTAATAGAGGCTTTGAGGCTTTGTTCTAGAGTGACTCTAGGAATGGAAACCCTCCTCTTTTGGCCTCTCATCCACACTTGCAAGTTCTCTACGACTCTTTCCTTTGTGTTGGCTAGGATAAGGTGGCTCATTAGAAGGAGGCCTTTAATCTTGGCTTTGTTGTTGGTTATAGATGGGAGAATTCTTTTGATTGGTCATCGGGGTTCAGTGAGGGATCTAATGGAGTTTTCATAGATTTTGGCTTCTAGGGAGTGCAAATATTTGCAAGCAACTAATCTTTTGGCATGGGGAGGTGCTTCTTTTGGTAATTATTATGTTTCTATAGAGTACCTCGAGCTTACTAGAGAGTTGTTTGGCAATGTGGAGGTGCATTGGTGGAAGCAAGTTTGGAATTATTTCTCTTGGCCTAAGTGTAAATCCTTCCTCTGGTTGGTGGTTCACAATCCTTGTCTTACTTAGGATAATCTCTACAAGTGAGGCTTCCATGGCCCCTCAATATGTGTTTTATGCAGTAATAGTGAGGATTTTGCCTCTCACCTCTTCTTTTAGTGCTCCTTTGTCAAGAAAATCTGGCACTTCTAGTGGAGTGCACGAGGCTGCCCTTGCTGGCATGTTTCTTCTCTCTTTGATTTCTAGGACCAATTGGAGCACTCCCCTTCTTGGTCCCCTTTCCTTTAGGTTTCCTGGGCTGTTGGCCCTTGCTTTATTCTTTGGCACGTTTGGCTAGAAAGACATAGGAGGATCTTTCAAGATGTTAGGTTTGGGATCATGCACCTGTGGGGGGAAATTGTTCATTCTCTCCATGAAACAGTTATAAAAAAATATAATTTGCATGGAGGTATAGACCCTAGAGATGTCATGGGTATTTGTACCCACCTTTATTTTCCTCTACAAGGCAGTGTTCCTTTGTTTTCTACCCAACGTTGTGGAAGTAGAACTAGACATCTTTCGCGGTGAGTTAATCACGAGGGGCATTGGACTCCTCCTCTTCTTGGAGTTATTAAAATCAACAGTGATGGCTCTTCTCTCAGGGAAATCCTAGTCCTGCAAGCATAGGGGGAGTTGGGCATAGTGATTCTGGGGAAGTTCAGTTTCTTTTTTCTATTCACAAAGGTTTTCACACCAATAATCTCATGGAGGACCTTGCCATCTTGGTTGTGGTGGAGCAATGTTGTGTGCATGGTTGGCACAGGATCATTTATGAGGCTGATTCATAAGTGATTGTAAATTTATTGAATAGACAAGAGCTAGTGGTTGTCTGTTGGCAATTGGCTTTGGTTATTAAACAGATCCTTCATTTATGAAGGTCTCTTGAATCTATCATTTTTATGTATAACCCTCGTGAGTGGAATGGTGTTGTTGAGTGCTTGGCTAAATCGTCTTTCAAGCATATACAGGATTAGAATATTGTTGATCAGAGGCATCTTCCCCCTGATTTATCTCATCATTTGGATCAACTTGTTGATTAGGATAAGGCTCAGTAGAGATCTTTGTTTCTTTTTTTATTATGTTCTCTTTGGCTTTCAATAAGTTTTTACCCCTCTTTTAGTTAAAATAATGACTCATACTTCAGCAATAAAATTATTAGCAAATAATCTCCTTCTATCGGTAGTGCATGCATCTCCTTTTAATCTTTCATAGTGGACTTAGTCGTCAATGCTCCTCATGGATCAACTTTTGTGGCTTAAACAATCTCAAACTCTAAAACTGTGGATAGTTGTGACTTGCTTCCCAGACATCTTTCTTTTAGTGAGCGCCTAAATCTACTTTTTTGTCTTCAGCCTAGCTTCACACCTTCAGCAATCTTCCTATTTCAAATTTAACTTTGTAATTTGCACTTTGTGGGTTCCTGATTCAAGGATCTGCGATCCTTGGCTTCTATTTACACGCAATGTTTTATATTAATTTTGTATCTACAATAGTGGGATTTACAAAGCAATTTATGTTGTATGCGATGTGCTTTATTAGCCTAACTAAAGAGAAATACAAATTGTTTTCTCCAACTCTTGAGAAATTAGATGCACAATTCATTCTTCTAAGATTATTTATTCACTGTAAATCATACATTTTGTAACAATTGTCAACATAACCAACAATATGCATAGAACAATTGCAGAAGGAAACACCAAGACTGGTCAAACAGGAAAATGAATATTTTTGGTTGATGCAAGATTACTGAGATCCCAAGATGTTCCTCATTCATGTAGTAGGGCTTGTACTCAAGATCATTGATGAGTACATGTAACTAATATGATGCATGATGTCTACATGTCGAGCTATGCATACTGTATAAATTACATGAAGATAATTAATCTTTTATCATCTTGACCCTCAAACTTTCATCAAATATAAATTATAAATACATCACCTCCAACAATATTGAAATAACAACAAATTGTAACCTTATGACTACTACAACACCTAGTCAAAACTTACAAAAAATTTTACCTCAAATTTTAAAATTATACACTTTAAATTTTAAAATTATACACCTTCACAATCCTCAATAGTCATAATACAAACCATACTATGGAACAATTAATTTAAAGATTTTACCCCCAAGTAGCAAAAAAAAAAGGTTAAGGTTATTTTATAGTCCATGACACCAACCATTTGTTTTTGGGTCTACATATGATGACAATGATATGGGACTACCTCATACTTCTTGCAAAACGCACCTAACTGCACTACAAACAAGGGTAAATACCGTACCCCCAAGAAACCCAATCTAAATATAAAATATATAAAACAATAATAAAACAAAAGTTTCTATTAAAGCACCTTCTACAAATTACTTAAACTCGTGGATGAGTTCAAAACGGAAAGAGTGACTTTTAAAAAAGAACAACGTTTATACCAAATAGCAAAACTCTAAAATTTAGTAAAAAGCTTCATATTAAGGCAAATAGCTCGCAAGGCTTGCTTTCCCATCATATTAAGGCAAATAGCTCGCAAGGCTTGCTTTCCCATAGTTTCCAACTGATGATGATGATCCAGCGTCACTTCTCCAAAATTTATAAAACCAGAAGATTACCATCGTCGTGATTTACTCTCTGCTTCCCTCAGAATTCCTAAGAAATTTACAATGCAATACCCTCATGCTGCTCTATTTCTGGTTTTACAAGTGCTGATAGCAAGTGCAGATCCAGACCCACTGCGAGATTTCTGCATAGCAGATAACAAATATACCAATGTTTTCATGAATGGGCCTTGCATTAACCCCTGCGATGTACTGCACAGAACTTTACAACATCCGTTTTGAAGCAGCATGGAAGTAAATACAATTCAAATAATGCAAATGTGACTGCGGTCTCAGAAAAATTTATCCCGGGCATAAACACAATGGGGATAATGATGGCTCGCGTAGATATTGGAGTAGGCGGAATTCTTCCTACTCATTCACACCCACGAGCCTCTGAAATCTACTTCGCGTTGCATGGGACTCTCAGAGTCAGCTTTTTCGACACCGGCAACAAGCTTTTCTATGCGGATATCAAAACGGGGGATATTTTTTTGTTCCCCAAGGCGCTGCCACACTACATGCAGAACAATGGAAACAATACCGCCTCTGCAATAATGGCTTTTAACAGCCAATATCCCGGCCAAATCATTCCAGATTAGCGTTACATAGGTGGATCCAAGCAGAAGGAAGCCTGGTCGTTCTGAGTATTGCGAAATTCTGTCCAAAAATGAATCTGTTTGTTTCATTTTTCCTGTTCATATGTTTGTTGGGTACCTGTTAATTACTTGAAGGTTGTAATCTAATGCAAGTATTTTAATTAGTGACAATTATCTAGTTTATGTATCCACCCCTGTTGAAACTTGGTCATTTGTGTAAACAATTATTGATGTAATTTCTAGTGTACTGCTGACTCTGTTTTAGACTGATTTTATTCGAACTATCTCATGGTTATTGTAATTGTGCTGGATTTTTCCATCAATATTTGGGATAATTTTATGATTTATTATGGGGATGATAATAGACAGTTCAAAAAGACAAAAATAAGCATTTAAGAAAATAAAAATGTAGCATTTTCGATCATTGTTTATCTTTTAACTCTCCATTACTATTCTGGTGATAGATAGATTATGAGAAACAATCTAAACTACAAACAATTGCACTGATCTTTACGAATTATGAAACTCATTATGATTATTACTATTCATTTTGTTTTGAATATGTATCATTATCTGAATTGATTATTACTTCTAGTTTGATTTCTAAAAATTTCTACGAAAAGAAAATAATATAGTAAGTATTTAAACATTATTCGAGTGATGTATCCTAATCTGAACTTAATTTTTATTCGTAAGGTATTATTAAGTGGATGTGATATAAATATATGTTTTGAAAGATGTGATATGTAATCATGGTAGATAAATTAAGTGGATATAATATAAATATATGTTTTTAAGGATGTATGTATTCATGGTGGATAAAATACAGTCTTAGTTCTTCTGGAAACTTGAAATAAAAGCTTGTAGTGGCTGACTGTTAAGGGCTGAAATTGGTAGATAGGAATGTTGTTAACTATAGATATTTGATGGATATGGTGAAAACATAAGGAAAAAGAAAAGAACAAAAAAGAACATTGCTCTTTGATAGTGAAAACGTGTAAGAAATTATCTAGGTCCAGAAAGCACCGAGGGTGTTTGAACATATGAAAGGTCCCTGTTGGGACTTGGCAATAAAGGCATTTGTCTAGTTCTCCAATTCTTTGAATGAATAACGCAGAGGTGAACCTGCTGGCCAATCTATCCAATCATCCTCATCTTCATACTTCTTCATTAAAGTGTACTGACAATGAAAGCGTAATCTCCAAAAAAAATATGTTGGGGACCATATCATTAGTGTAGAAGGAAAGTTGTTAAAAGAACGAGATTACGATGCAAAACAGCAGTGCATTTTACGGCTCAACCAAATGATGAGCTCAAGCAGATGATGAACTGCCGTGAAAATAACTAAATTACTTCTGAACAAGTATGAATTGGACAAACATAAAAGCTTCTCCAGTTGAAAAGGATTTACCGAATTGTTTGCTTCATGAATATTTTGACGAGGGAAAATGTGAATATAGGAAAAAATAGAGTAGTGGAGAATTCGTTTAGGTTTACTCAATTCTTCACTTGACCAATATTATTCTTATTCACAATGACCAATGGATAGTCACACTCAATCAAAAGAAAGGGAATGAAAATGTTCAAGATGGTATGTTTGTTTTCTGTTATAAAACAAATGAGTGTAGCTGTGAATAATTTTGCAAGTGATGAAATATTGGTGATAAATATTATGTTTTAATATTCATTTCTAGCATCTTTTTTGGAATTAATCATTAAGATTAAAAGATTATATTTGTTATAATAAATATTAGGAATACTATGTTTAGGAAATAAATACATAAATATTATTCTGGTTTTTTATTAGTTCCTCCACAACATGAAATTATAGTGGAGGTTATAAATTTAAATAGTTATTGCTAATTTTCTTTTGCAGCATTGAAATTTTTAAATTTTATTCTATAAATGCTTTTTTTTCATATTTATATTTTCTAAATTAAATATAAATAATTTTTAACTTAAGAAATATTAAAAAAATTATTAGCAATATTCTGAGTTTAAAATTTAAAGTCATATGGACGGATTAATTAGAATGTTCACATTCATTATTTTTGGGCAATTTTTCAAGCATTTTTTTTCTAGTTGATTATTTAGAGAGGTCTAATAAGCATAATTTTGAGCAATTTTTTTGAAGCATTTTTGTGTAGTTGATTATTTTGAGAGGTCAAATAAGCATAACAATGGGCAATAATCATGTAATGCGCACCCTAGAATCTTCCTATGTTAGATGGACAGGACTATTGCTTTGACACTTTGGATTTTAGGATGGACTATGATTATTATTTAGTTAGCAATTTATGAGACATTTGAGCATATATGTTTGGTTACTGCAGTTATTTGGACATATTAAAGGAGTTATAGTGTAATGATGAATGGCTAGAAATGAACTATCAGTAAAATGTTTTACATTGATTTGTGTTATGATGTTTATATTATGATTTAACCCTACTGACCCTATTATGGTTTGATGTTCACTGGTTGATGTGAGTGTAGGATGAGGAGGGGCAGTCGTAGTAACTCCTACGGGAGATCCACACGATGTCGTACTCTCCCTCCTTGTTTGCTACTGTCTATTTTTATATATATTTGTATATGCATATCAATTGGTGATGTAGGATGTAGGTACCAGGCATCATCTCCACCTGGCTACACAGGTCTGAGCGTGCCTTCAAAATCCTCGAACTATTGATGTGTGGAGATTTGACCAAGATACTCTCGAGGGTACCCTTGGACTTAGAATTATGTTTAGGGAGTTATCCTTG
>MU225623.1:3204034-3222103 GCA_018584345.1 Thuja plicata | reverse complement strand
ATCAGATATGTCTAATTATTTTGATTCACTTGCTACATTGTGTAATGTATGTCTATTGTAATGTGTGTTGTTGTATGCTGCAATATTCATTATGTTTTTGTCTACTAGTTGTCCAAACTCAAAACAACAAGGTCCAGTAAGAAAAACTTGATAGAATCACTTCTAAGACCATTTTTACAGTCACTTTCCAGTCCCTATTTGATGTTGATCATTGTTCTGTGCAACACTAAGCCAAATGAGTGCTCCCTGCTACCTAAGGCGGGGAGTCCAGCTGCGCGCATCCCTTGTTGTCAGTAGAAAATGGTGTATCCAACTACAAGTAGATATAATCAAATGTTTATTAATGACTACTCACCTTCCTAAAGTAATGACTTTCTTGTATGGAAAAAAAAACCTAGAAAGAAAACCATATTTTTGTCTTCACCAAATTCTAACCATCTTTCTGTCTTCACCAAACTTGTTCTTAACTATCATTCAGATTTAAAATTCACTACTAAATAAACCAAAGATTATTTTGAGATGAAGGGTATAATTTTTTTTTAAAGGGTGCTAGCTCAATGGAAGAGCACTTGCTTTACAAGCAGGAAGATGGTGGTTCGATTCCATCGTATTCTAGTATGAATTAATGAATGACACTATTACATAGAGGGGATTAAAGACAAATTTTGAGACAATTTTTTAATAAATTGTCGTAATTTGCAACACAAAAGAAAGTTGTGTATTGTCTCAAATATGTTTTTACATGAGCGTCTTAATATATTGTTGAAAAACTGTCTCTATAAAGACAACATTGAACAAAAGTATTTTTGTCTTTTTAGAGACATTTTTCAAATTGTCTCTAAAGAGAAAAAATAACTTTTGTTCCATATTGTCTTTATAGAGACAATTTTTTAAGACAGTATATTAAGTCGCTCAATTAAAAACATATTTGAGACAATACACAACTTTCATTTTATCTCAAATTAAGACAATTCATTAAAAAATTGTCTTTAACCCCCCCTCTATGTAATAGTGAATTTCCATGTCCAGCCACTCATTGTCCTCAGAAATAACAAAGAAAGTTGCAAAAAGGTAGCCTGTGTTGCAAGGATTACCATAGCAGAAGAATCCGCATCCAAACTGGAGATTCAAATTATTATAAAGGATGGCGTCCGTCAGAAGAATTGGCCTGAGGAGTGTATCATAGTAATCTGTTCGGAAAATGCGTAAAGAGTTGATATTGTTGATCCATATTGAGCCTCCCTTTGCAGTTACAAAAATAGGAACGTAGCTCTCTACAAATAGCGAGCGGGGTATAAGGAAGAAGAATGCGAGTAACGACATTAAAGAACGAGAGGACGAAAAATAGTCCGCTGTTATCATTCTTCAAAACAGAAATGACGTGGGCAGGAAATAAGAAAGGAAGTTTGAAGGGCACATGAAAGTGGAAAGCTATGACAGGATTAAATAGAGAGTGATAATAGCTACTATCATTCTTAAAAACAGAAATGATGTGGAAGGGACGGAGCAGTTTCCAAGCATCTGAACCAATTTTGTTTGTTTCGCTTTCTTTCCACTGTTAATTCACCGTATTTCCACGGTGCAGCGCTGTTGGCCGGTCGTCCTATTCTATTGTAAATTGCTTGTACGGTTTAGAGAATCCAAAACAAGACACACTTATTTCCAGGCATTTCCGTGGTGTAGTATTATTTGTGTTTCAGGATAATAATTTGATGGGAGAAAGACTTTAAGCAGATTAGAAAAACTCGGAAAACATTCATGCTGGCTCATACTATTCCAAACTCGGAAAACTCGTAAAAAACCAGGTTGTAGATAAGTCAGATAAATGATATGACATGCCGGTACATATTTGCTATTGTGCTAGTGTGCAGACGAAGCACAAATAGTGCTAGTTGAGAATATGTAAGCTTTGGTAGGTATGTGTTGGGGACCATTTCATGAATGTGTAATAGCAATTAGAGTAGTTCAAGTAGGACCAATGATATGTTGGGGACCATATCATTAAAGTGTAGAAGGAAAGTTGTTAAAAGAACGAGATTATGATGCAAAACAGCTGTGCATTTTACGGCTCAAGCAAATGACGAGCTCAAGCAGATGATGAACTGCCGTGAAAATAACTAAATTACTTCTGAACAAGTGTGAATCGGACAGACATAAAAGCTTCTCCAGTTAGAAAAGGATTTACCGAATTGTTTGCCTTGTGAATATTTTGATTAGGGAAAATGTGAATGTAGGAATTTTGTCATACTAACCAATTAAGGATTTTTTAAATTTAGAAAATGGTTTCTGGAATATGACTAGAACCGTTTGGTTCAAGTGGAAGATGAGTGAGAAGAAGATGCATTTTTTTTCATTTGGTTCTGCTATTAAAATTGGAATAAGGTTTTTTCTTTTTATTTTTAATATTTATAAAAAAAAATTTATTTTAAATTTTTTTGAATATGGTTTATTTTTAGATTTTTTTTAAAAAAATTAATTTTTTTAATTGTTCTATACAAAATCTTAAACAAGTTAAAAATTCCAAAATAGTCATGATACTACTATAAATTTGTGCAACATATCTATACAAAATCATAAACAATTTACAAACACGAGCAAACAGAAGCAAATAGACTCGAAAAGTTATAAAATTTGATTAACATGAGCAAACGGACCTGAAAAGTTTATAAATTTTCATTTATCAAAAAATGGAATTGGAATTGGTTTTCCAATTCCACCCCTTGGGATGGAAGATTCATATGCTCATTTTGGACCAAAATTAGAATTTGTAAAATGCAATTCCATATTCATTTTTTAAAAACAAACTGCGAATTTGGGAATGCCGGTATTTGAATTCCCAATTCCAGCAACCAAACGGGCCCTTAGGTTTACCCAATTCTTCACCAATATCACTCTCATTCACGATGACCAATGGATAGGCACACTCAAAAGAAGGGAAAGAAAATGTTCAAGATGGTATGTTTGCTTATACCTTTTATGTTTTCTTCTTTTCCCTATGAAACAAATGAGTGTAGCTTTGAATAATTTTGCATTTGATGAAATATTGGTGATAAATATTATGTTTTAATATTCATCTCTACAATCTTTCTTCGAATTAATCAAGAAGATTCTTGAATCTTGACAATGTTTTTTATAATGAATATTAGAAATATTTTGTTTATTATCTATATTTTTTATAATGAATATTAGAAATATTATGTTTATTATGAAATAAATAATTAAATATTATTCATGTTCTTTATTAGTTCCTCCATAGCATGAAATTATAGTCGAAGTTATAAATTTAAATAGTTATTACTAATTTTTTTTACATCAATAAAATTTGTAAATTTTACTTTATAAATAGTGTTCTTTTTCAACCTGAATGGCGAGAGGGAGTGAGCGCAGAGACCAGGGTAATGGTGGACAACAACATGGTGTTGACAAGGTATTGGTGGGTCAGCTGACGATTGGTGATGTCAAGACCTCTTTCAGAGACATTTTTGCAAGTACACATGTTGTTCAACCTATAAAGCCTGTGAACTGGTCTAACCAGGGTTTCCAGAAATATGCATTTCCTGCAAAATTTTCACATAAATCTGGAGGCAGGGATAATGATGATTTGCTTAAGATCTTCTCTGGGAAGGTGGTTGTTCAACCTTCTAAACCGTTCTTTGATAATCCTCCTTATCGGGTACAGCCTTCGATAAATGGTCGCGAGCAGGTTTCATCTGTATTACGTCAGGATAATACTTCTGGGTTACCGAAACATGTGGCTGGTTTTGGCTTTGAGGTAGGCAAGATGTCCACATCTGGAGTGCGAAAGGGTTTATCATTTCAAAATTCAAATGGTGAGTTTGGGCGGGAAGTCAGGTTGCGTCAACAAGCACAGGGTTTCAAGGCTATGCAAAAATAGGGTAGGCGTACAGATTATTCCCATAAGCAACAACCTTTTGATATCTGTCATGGCACACCCTCGGGATCTCTAGTGCGCATTTTGATGAAATATCCCGATCCTCCGGTATTAAGTAACCCTCCGGTTATGAATAATCAATGCAATCTGCTTCAAAATAGACCACAGACTAGAGCTCCCCTCAATCCAAAACCTGTTGGTCAAGATGTTCCTATGGCACCGAAGCTCGTTTGGAAAAGAAAAAACCAACCCCTCTTACCAAATCCCCCCATTACAGAACCACAGAAGCAGATGCGGCAGGTGACTAAGGACAAAGAGTATGGAGTCTTCTTTCCAGATTATCTAATCAACGCACATGTTCAATTTCTCAGGCAGTCCGCGCTGATTGGTAAGTTCTCCAATTCATTTCTTTTACCTAATGATATTTTCCCTTGGGCGCAGCAAAATTGGATGCGATTAAGAGAAATTTTCATTATGGATCCTGTTTCCAAATGTTTTGTTGCTATTTTTTATTCTAAAGAAGCTAGAGATAGGGTGCATAAAGAGAAAGGTTTGTTTTGTAAGGGATTGGGTTTGTTTGCTTTCCACTGGACTCCTAATTTGAGCCCACATACTGAAATTTGTCAATTCTTTCAAATGTGGATAGCCTTTCCCTCTTTGGCTCTTGAGTACCAAGACCCAGATTTAGTTGAAATCATTGCAAATCAGCTAGGTATCTTCATTAGGCATGATTTGATACCTTTTGAATTTCCCCACATTGAGGCTAGAGTCCGCATTCTTGTTTCTTTGGCTAAGCGACTTCCAAAGGACATTCTCCTTGCATCTAAGTGAGGATCTTGGAGGAAACAAATCAAGGTTCAGGAGGCTGGTGTTATAGATAAATGGCAGAACAAGTTAAGTCATTTTATTACTCACTGTGGGTCTGCTAGGGTGTACCTCAGCTAAGTATGTTGAAGTTTGTCGTGATCACAACTTAGAACCAACTAAGTGTTCTCTCTATAAAGCTGAAGTCTCTCATTTGAAGGATCCAGTTAATTGTTCATTGGACAAACAAGACACTCCGCTCACCATAGACCATGAATCTTTATACACTTTTTTGCGGGCTTTCTTCACATCCGTCTCTGTTTGGCTAGTAAAGGTTAGTAAAGGTCCTATTCCTAATCAATGTCTATTGACTTCTTTGGCTCAAGGGATCCCTGAGGCCCAAGAATTACTTGTGCAGTCAAGTTTGCAGAATGCTCCACTGCCCCATCAGTGTCAAGAGCTATCTAAATTTCATAACTGGGTGGATATGTTGTGTGAGTTGCAAAAGAAGTCTAAATATACAAAACCAACAGAGGCAAAACTTAATTTTGTGGCGAATCATTTTTCTATTTCAATAGTAGGACAGTGCTTTGATGAAATTGCTAATGAAGAAATTGTAAATTCTCAATTCTAACAGGGGTATTGAATAATAAAGTTCACAACAAGTAGGTATCTCATAGCCATGTATCAGATTCATTTATCCATACATTAGCTACTTCCCAAAATCCACTGTCCATCTAGGCAGAGATTCAAGATATGCAATTGGGTATAGCATTTCCATCACCATGTCAAGACAAAATAACACTTGGAGCAGAGTCTCAAATTTCCCCTTCATTTGGGGACTTGCAAAGGGATAAAATATATGAGGAGGACCCGACTGATCTCCTGCATAAAGAAACGACTATGGACTGTATGGATGAAACGGATGACACTGATCAAACTCAGTAGGATGTCATTCAAAAGGAAAGTGGCTCACAATTTGATTTCTCTCAAAAACTATGTATCTTGCAAACACCACTCATGGATACTGAGGTTGTTAAAACTCCAAAGAAGTGAGGTCGAAAGCCAAAGAGTTTGAAAACAATGGGGGAAATCGCAACAGGTATGCAGTCAACACTTGATGAGAAATTTGCATCAATTAAAAGAATTACAAGGAGAACTAAGTGTTCTCCTCAGACTCAATGAGGATCCTAACTTGGAATGTTAGAGGTATTAATGCGTCTGACCAACAGCAAAGAGTTAAACAACAGTTGGACTCTTTGTCTGTCGATATTGTACTATTACAAGAAACAAAACTTTTAGTAGACACCTTTCACAAGATAGTTGGTAAGTGAACTTTCTGGGAATCTTCTCACTCTCAAGATGTGGGTACTTATGGTGGTTTGACTATGTTTTGGAATCCTAAGACACTGTCTGGTCTTCTTATTCAACAAGATAGTAATTGGCAATTGCTTAGCTTCACCCATTTTGACTTGTCTTTAATGGTGATTAATACATATGGGCCCACAACGACTCAGGACAAACATCAATTATGGTTGTTATTATCTCAGGTAATGCAAGATCATGCTGTTACAAATATTATTTTGGGTAGGGATTTCAATGCCATTGTGTCTCATGATGAGAAGCAGGGAGGTATCTGCCCACCTCTTAGGGTCATGGAAGATTTTCGGAGTTTTATTTTAGATAATAACTTGATTCATATCGTTCCTTGGAACGACAAGTTTACTTGGATGAATCGAAGATTAGGTTTTCTTCAGATAGAAGAAAGACTAGATAGGTTTCTATTGACCCACTTCTGGAAGTTGCTTTATGTCACTGCTAATACTGAAGTTATGCCTTTTACAGGGTCTGATCATTATCCTGCGCTTCTTAATATTTCTATGGATTCTTCAGTTATTAAGACTAAATCTGCATTTAAGTTTCAAAATATGTGGGTTAGGCATCAACATTTCTTGCCTCTTCTGAGACAATGGTGTGTTAATGCCCCTCTTGAGGTTAGTTCTAAAATGTTTCAATTTTGCAAAAAGCTACAACATGTTAAGAGGAAAATAAAAAATTGGAATAAGTATATTTTTCAAGAATATTTTCACATAGAAAGCAAAGGTGGCAGAAGAGTTAGAACAAATAAATTGTCATATAATTCAACATGGTTTGGATTTGGATGTTTTTGTTAAACAAAAGATATTACAAGATGAATGGGGAGAGCTTTGTGCGAGAGAGGAGTTCTGGAGACAAAATCTAGGAGAGTTGTTGCTTAAGGAAGGTGACAAAAATAAGAAGTTTTTCCATATATCAGTCAAGCAAAGATGTGCAGCTAATACTATTTTTCAAATTGAGGATGCAGAATCAGGAATAATTTTGAAAAAGGCTAAAGATATACAAATGGAGACTTATCACTAATGGGAAGGGGAGATGATATGCTGACCCATGTGTGCAAACAAGTGATGCCAACCTAGCTCGTTGAAGCGAAAAGGTTAATATATTTATTATTGTAGAATTATTTAATGTGCGGATGTTATGCTATCGAGTACATACATGTTGCATGATGTATGTAGTAAAATGCCTTAATACATGTGAGTCTTATGTGTGTGATGTGAGTGAAATGTGTCATGGTCTTCATGTTACACAAGATTATGTGTTAACATGATGTTAGTATTAACAGACATTTAATTTACATTTTATGAAACATACACATAATAAATACCTATCCCAAACCTCCTAGTTTCTAGGGGTAGGGGTTGGAAGAAATTAGAGGACTTGAAAATGGGAAAATAAAGTTATGCACAATTTTAGTTGGCAATTTTCATTAGTGATGGGTTTGAATGTGAATGAATAAGTATTTGGAGATAGGGTAAGTACTGGGGGACACATGGAGGCAAGGGGAAAGAATTTAAGAGAAATGTGACGTATTAAGGGCATCTCACATGTATGTGAGAGCAAGAGATGGAGTTGGAATAAAGAGTTACTTAATTTGAATAAAAAAGAGGAGGGAAGATAGGAAAGATTTGAGAATAAAATGTTGTGCATGGAAGTTTGAATGAAGTGAATTGTGAAGAAGAAGAGGAGATGAATTGGAAGGAGAAGCTAGAGGAAGGGTGGTATACTGAATTGCATTCCTCCTCATCAAGTGAAGGAATCTCATAAAGGTACGTTTATTTCATCTCTTTCTTGTAGTTGCATATTAATTCATAATTTTAGTTATGTGTGAGAATGCATAGTATTGGTTAATATATTACTTGTGTGTATATGTTTTTTGTAAATATATTATTTCTATGCATTATGTTGTCATGTAATGAGGGTATGGGTTAGGAAAAGA
The DNA here is from genome assembly GCA_018584345.1 of Thuja plicata. Taxonomy (NCBI): domain Eukaryota; kingdom Viridiplantae; phylum Streptophyta; class Pinopsida; order Cupressales; family Cupressaceae; genus Thuja; species Thuja plicata. The sequence continues at coordinate 3,214,091 of MU225623.1, read as the reverse complement.
TGAATTTCTCTCATTGAGGCAATCTCACTGTTGTGAGGGGGATGAGTGTGTATGAGGCAATAAAGAGAGGTGTTATCTTGCAGGTGAGTGTGAGTACCCTTATGAAATGGATATGTTTAAATGGTATGAGTACCTTTGTATATATTTGAATCATATTGTGATGTGTATTGTTGGAAATTTATAGATACAAATCCATTGATCACAAGCTCCCACAAATCATTTGCAATAGTATTGGTCTTCATCTTCTTTGCCAAAATATCATAGTTTTGTCTATTAAAGGATGGTGGCTACTGCCAGCTCTTTCCTTCATCTTCACCCATGTCTCCCATACATAAAACTTCAATAACCAGGAAAAAAGCTCAAACCTCCAAGAATTTAGGGCCAAATGGCTCTGATACCAAATTAGAAACGTAAATTTTCCTACTAAGAAGCTCTAATACCATGTAGAGATTTTAGACTCTCTAAAATATGAAAACTGCCAACAAAAATGCTCTGATACCAAACGAAAGGATAGGAAAATGAGGAAAACATGCACACAAGAGGAAGCATCAAACTCTAAAGCATGCACAATCAACCTATCAAAACACAGAAGAAAATGAGACAAAGAAATGCAAATTAAAAGCAAAACTCCCTCATTTTGACAATTGTGTTCTTTCTTGCTTCTCCAAATGTTGATGTACCTCTCATATTGACATAATGCACTTAAAAGATGAAACAAAATGATGATAATGATGGGGAGAAGTTTTGAAATGTGATGGTTAACTTGATTGAGAAAGTTAATCTTTATAATTTATAGGATTAGAGACCAAAATGCAGAATTAGAAATTAGGTGCACAAATCGGAAGATTGTGATAATTGAGGAGTGAAATTAGAAAAGTGTCATATTATATAACAAATTGTAAGAGATCCGATTGGGAAATTAGTGTGGAGAAGGAAAGGGAAATTTTCATAAAATATGACAAATTATGATAAAGGAAAAGATGAAAGTGTCATAAATTATCAAAACTTATGCCAAATGGAGGCTAATTAATAGGAGGGAATTTTGAATTATAAAAAATCATATTTCCCACAAAAATGGAAATTAGTAAATAGGAATTAACCAATTAATTAATTGATATTAATTAATTGTGGAGACATAGAAAAGAGGGAATAAATAAAGTCAATCTATTTATTCAATTAGGACATAGGGACAAACTATGGGTTATTCATCCCAAGAGGAAAAATTAATGGATCAATGATCGAATTTAATGACAATGACACAATATTGACTTTGGTTTGACAACCTTGATGAGGGTAAGGAAAGATTCTGATGGTTCTGGAAAAAGATGAGACATTGATGCTCTTTGACGACATACTTGCATAATGATGAGATAAAATCAACATGATTTAAAATGATTGGATTGAATCAGACTAATTAGGAAGAGATGGTATGGCTTAGGAATGTTTAGGATCAAATAGGATGGGTTTAGAAAGATTAAGATCATATAGGATTGGTTTAGGAAGATGATTGATTCAACAAAAATGAGAGAAATGTTAGTAATTGATGACATGGAAGAATGACACAGTATTAGTGAATAGAAGACATGCTAAAAGGGCACACATAGGTGTGAACCATTTTTAGGTGTCTACATTTTTCCCCCCTTTGATACAATGCAATTCTGAGCATTGTGTCAAAGAAAAAAAAATCATGCCCTCTTGGATTAACAGAGTGATGGTAAGATGCCCCCTCAAAAATTGAGCAGAAATTGACAAGAAGACAATTTTTCAAAAAGAAAATGATGATTGCAATGATTCACAGAAGAAATACTAGTAAAAAGAGGGAATTAGACGGAGAAGAGTTAGTGATGATTAAAATTGCTTTCATAAGTACACTTTTTCCTAGAGAGCTTTATTATTTAATATGGCAAATAGATGTCTTGCACCATGACACATAAAGTCGGTGCGATAATGTAATCCCTTTGTGTAAAAACAAACATAATTGCAGACAAGGAATCTTTCCATCCATCTTGAAGCATATGGCATAGGTGCCCCATAATTTTATGAAAAACACCCCGCAAGCATAAGACAAAAACAAAATAAAGGACCATGAATCATCCCGAACACTCTCATCACTCAGTGTTATCCTAGATTTGCATAGGAACATGACCAACGATAAATAAATAAAAGATAAGACTCACTAAACCAACCAAGTCAACAACCATCCTGATCTTGTTTGTAAAAGTTGAAAGTTTGCTTGATTGATAATGATAATAGGATTCAGGAATGAAGTACCCCATCTAAGACTAATGTCATTTGGTATCAAGTATATGATGCCCTGAATAAGACAAATGATAGGTTGATAAAGAACAAATTGATGTTGATTGATTGATCTAGGACAATTTTGATCTAATTGATTACTGGCATGATTAGATTGTTTGTTTGTTAATGCATGATTTTGTTAAGCGCAATGTTCGATGTCTTCAGATTGTGTCTGCTCAAATGTCTTTCTTGTTGCAAGGGACAATTTATTGAAAACAACAAGTGATTATGAACATGAAACGAGTGTCACAAAATCAAAATTTATTAGTGTTTTTTTTATGGTTTTTTTATATTTTAGGATTTTTGAAATATTTGCTTTTTTCGTACTGTTTTTAGGACATTTTACAATTTTTAGAATTCTTTTTCGAGACTTTTATGCTTTTTAGAGGTTTTTTTAGCATCATTTGTGATTTTTAGGAAATTGTTTCAAGATCATTATATATCATTTTTATAAAAAAAATTTCAAGACATTATATGATTTTTATAAATAAAATTAGGCCATTATTTAAAAAAAATTGAATTTTGTATTTTTTAGGACATTAGTATTTACATGAGCAAGTGGTATTGAATTACCCCTAGTGTCTATCAAGGCAAGGACATTATGGAAGAGCAAACGGAATGGTAGATGGATGAAGGCCAAGGGCCGCTTGCATTGGATCTGTTTGGCTGCCAAGGACTATCTAAGAAATAGGATAACATGCTTTTGCAAAGTTGAGGGACTTGACATGACAATGATAGGTCAATGAAATAATGCATTAAATGCCATCTGATGCATTAGAATGGACATGTCAAGGGGTTTCTTTGAAAATATGTTTGACATTTAGTGTCCTTATTTTATGTCAAGACCAAGATAGGGATTTGGATAGGAAAAGGGAAATGGATAAGAAAGATCAAGAATGGACAAAAGTAAGAAATATGAATGAAATGTTAGATAGAATAGGAAATATGGACCAAAGGGATGTGATAAAATAGGTGATATGCACCAAAGGGGACGAACAATGTAAAGCAGATAGTGTATGTGATGCTTCTAGGGAGGTTTGTACCCTTTGTCGAGATCAAAGTTGGGAAAAAGGGGATAGGATAAGGGATATGACAGACATAGACACATGGATGAAACCTGCCCCCAAGTATGGAATTCAAGAAGTTCATAAAATTATGCATGACACATGTTTGCCAAGTTTTCATCATGGTACTTGCTCAGCGCCTGTTTGCTAGGTTTTCATTATTGGACGAAATTATTACTCTTTTTTTTTGTGTTACAAAGACATATTTTTGCCAGGTTTTCATCAAGGCAACTTTTTTTCTTTTTTCTTTTTCTTTTTATTTTTATTTTTATTTTTATTTTTCACTTTTTTGCTCTTTTTTCAATTTTTTTTTTTTAATAACTTTTTTGGACATTTAGACCTTTTGAAAAGATGGATGCATGATATGACATGGATGGGGGACTCAAGTGCCTTACTCTATGGATGTGACTCTTGAAATATATGTAATAATTGACCATAGATATGATAGTAAGCTCAAAGATGTTGGTAGGGTAATAACAAAGGGATATGAAATGGGTAATTGGATAAGAATGGATAAGGATTATGAAAATGATTGGATAGGCTGAAGGAAAGGCTAGAAAATAGGTGCTAGATGATGGATGGAGTGAAAGAAGGCTGGATTTTGAATGGATGAAAATGGATGCGAGAACAACATTCGCACACACCTTGAGGGGTGATGGAGTGATGGAGGAAAAGGAGATTTTGGATATGATGAAGGAAAGGATATAGATTTTGGGACACAAGGACCCGAAATGGATTTGGAAGATGGAAGACATTTATATGGAGGAATAGTTATTTTGGATGCCATCTTTGAATTTTATGTAGGACTTTGTGTTTCAAGAATCTTGTTGGGAATTGACATGCATTTGGATTTTTCATCTTCTTGTGGGTCCTTGGAATGCATTGCTTGCACAAGAGATTTAGGAACCCATATTGATTTTGACTTTTCTTTTTTCTTAAAGCGCCTTTGTGGCCTTTTTGATATTTATTTTTCTTTTAGGATCATATTTTTATGTGTTCTTACATGTCTATTAGATTGGACATATTGATCCTTTATAGCATGTGGATTACTTGACTTATGGACTGTATGTTTGACATCCAAATTTATTGGAAAGGGAATGAGATAAATGGCTGGATAGGAATTGTATGGAGGCTTTTTGGATGGATGAAAGGTTCTCAAAGATGTGTGCCTTTATTGACCTGCATTTGGGATAGGGTAGATGGATTGTGATCTAGTTGATGGAGGAATATATGGACCTAAGATGGATGGAAGGGTTGAAGGGGGACGTATACGTTTGGATTTGGATTTTGAAAGGATATCAACGCCTTGAGAGTGAGATTTTTATTAAGACCATGGCCATCAAAATGTTATTTTACATGGAAGGGTTCTAAAATAATTTTGCATGGAAGTCTAACCCTTTAACTTGATAATGCTTTCTTTGACAAGTGGGATAGTTGCTACAAGATGCAAATCCATTATTTGGAGGTGTGTATAATATAGAAGGACTTATAGGATCATGAAGTGAACCAAATTGGATGGAGGAAGATGAACTTATTCGACATGTAAGGGGTTCATGAATAACTTTCATAGGTGTGCTCGAATCACAAGGGGGATTAGGAGGAATTTAATGGGATTCTGCGATGGAATAGGAGCAATGATAGGATCATCTAGATGGATAGGATCTTGTCGGGATCTGGAGAGAAAATGGGATCTTGTTTTGGACATGAAGGTGAATGTACACCTTGATCTTGACTTTAAATGGGATCATGAGAAGAAATAGAAGGGATGGATGGATTTTGAGAAGGATATGGAGGAATGGTAGGATCTTCTTGGATAGGAAGGATAGGGATAATGAGATAATCATGGCTAAGGGGGATATAGATAGTGGGATCAACATGAGTCTCAATGGAAATGGGACCATCATGAGGTTCTTGGTCAATGGGATCTTCGTAAAAATTAGGAGGGTATTCTTCATTGTTGGGATCTTGATCTTGATATGTTTTAAGACATGTTTCTTTGTGCTTTGGATCATCCTCTTTACACGAGATATGACTTTGGATGTGAAAGGGGGATTCTTAAAATGGGTCATCATTTTGACATGCGGGAGGGAGATGGACATTGCATGGGACTCTCTTCAATGGGCTTGATTGGAAATGGAGAACATGATGGGATTGGTTCAAAGGAACTTGGGCTATGCATAGGACTATCTTGGATTTAATTTATGGATATCCATTGAAAGGTTACATCATTGGAAGAGTCACTTGATGGAGATGGGGGAAATTTCTCTTGTGAGGTTTGTGGGGATGAAGGAATGGAGGGAAACGTGGATTCTTCTTAGAGGTCAATGTCTTGAGAGAAAATAGGTATGTCATGCATGTGATTGTTTTGGGATGAGGCATTAATAGACATGGGTGAATTATTTGTTTCATCCTCTTCATTTACAGGATCCAATTTTTGAAACAAATTCTTTAAAACTTTAGATTTGAGCCTTTGTTGCTTGATTGGAATTGTTGGTGATTCCACATCAATATTTACATGTTGTACAAAATTTTTTGATTGAACATGTTGAACAAAAGGTTTCTCATTGATTATGCTTGGTTTGTGCCCAAAAGGTGGCATATTTGAACATGTATTTTCTTGATAAAACCTTGGTAGTGAACTTGAGGACACAAAAGGATTCTCATTAACATGTGATATAATTTGAGGAAAAGTTATTCATGAACTTGGTGAAGTCTGATTCATTTGTGTGATTGGTACCAGAGTTTGCGTGATTGCTTGAGGCACACTTGGTTTTATTGGAATGAAGATTGCTTCATAATTAGGTGGTGGCCCTAACGGAATTGTGCCACACTTAGGTTGGAAGGTTTGATTTGGAACTTGGTGGAATAATTGATTTGAATTTTGATCACATGGAGACTAGTTTGAAATTTGATTGAATTGAGCATGATCTGGGACTTGGTTGAAAAATGTTTTCTCTTGCGAATGATTGAATTGTTTGAAGATTTTTTATGCCTCATTTAACTGTGAAATAATTTATGGTATCTTATATTTGTTAATAAGATATTGTATGTCAATATCATCAAAACAATCATTTGGACGTCTAGGGAGTTTGGCCATATTTTATACCTTTTCTTCTAAGATTTTCTTTTCTTTATCCAAATTTTCTTGCAATATTTGGATCAAGAATGTGTGGAATTTATGTAATTGATTGTTTGAGTTTGTTGATTTCATTATATTTGGTTCAAAACCTTGTTGTTGCAAAGGGTATACCTTGTCTTGGATCAAGAGGTGTTTGTGTCTCATATGAACCTTGTTTCCTTTGAGATCTTATAATAATTGGCATGATGACTATATGCAAGTGCAATATTTTTTGACTTTTTGGAATGAAAATGCAACCCAAGGTATGGAAGGACTGTATGAAAATGTAAATTTTATATTTTGGATGACTATGCAAAGAAAACTGTGGCTTATGCAACTGTGTTTTTTGGATTTCAACTTTTGAAAATCTTTGGAAAAAATAAACCTAAGAGTATAACCTTAGGAAATTGAATTGGGATATTGACTTGAAAGGGGATAAAGAGGTATAAGGGATAATTAGGTAAAAAGGACCATGTCAAACCCATCATGAAAAAGGTGAAGTTTGACTAAATTGATAAAGGGATAATTGGATAGAGGGACAAAAGGGAACATGTCAAGATCATATCTTCAATATCATAAGGAGTGACTCTAAAATTTGGATTCACTTGGGATTTTAACAAAGTTTTTAAAAGGATTTAAATGCAATATGAGGACTTGCGAGGAAATATGAAAGTATAATGAGGGCTTGATGAGGACAAATAATGCAAGGATTTTGAAGGTGCAAAATGACAAGGGATAATGAAAGATTGCAAAGACTTTCATATGATAATGCAAAATGAGGATGCAAAAAAATAAGGACGAAGTGCAATCACTAATATTAAATGAGGATTCTAAACATGAAACAAGGCTCCAAGGTGAATGTTTTGAGACTACATGTTCTTGCAAGGATTATGACAAGGTGTTGGGAAAAATCAAATATTTTGAATTTATCTTGACAAGGTATTAAATACTTTGAAGATGTTTTGAATGTTTTGAAGAAGTCTTGAAATCTTTCTAAATGTTTGAATCTTTGGCACTCACACAAAAATGTCAGATATAATGATTATTTTTTAAAAAAGAGAAAAACAATCACATCACAACCTAGGCTATCCTGGACAATATCTGTTGAATTCCCACTTGAACAAAGTTCACCTGCGCCTACTTATAGCGGAAAACCTAGAAGCTTGGAGGTACGGGCTCCCCCTTATAGTGCACTCACTTCTTAGGCACATCAAGATTTGAATCCCAAGGGTCATCACCTCCCAAGGGATTGCTGTCTCTACTAAGATTCACAAAAGTGTGGTATGTCTTTGGGGTTTCCCCCTACACCAGCAAATAGAAGGTTTTATGGGGCCACTATAACAAGAGGTTTTTAATCAGGGCATTCATTCTGAAGATAGCTTGTGAATCATACAAGGAAACACTGTAGTGCAAGATCTATTGAGACCATCAGCCCCATGAATATTAGGCACAAGCGATCTTATGCCTCTTAGACATTAATCTCGAAGAGTTATTTGATTATAGTGTGTCAGAAGAGGCTGAATTTTCCTTGTTCCCACTTGGGCAATCCCTCTCACTAGCTATGTTAAAGCTCTCGGGAGGTAGTCAATCTAGAAAAATTGTATGAATTTATCTTACACCCAAGAAGCACGAAGGTGAGGGGAGAGGATAAGCTCACAAAATGATTAGGATTTACAATCTAAAATAAAGTTCAAACACATAAGCAAAGTGGTTCCTTTTAAGCACCAAAATTGAAGTGTTTTTTAACTACCAAAAAAAGACATGAAATTTTTGGAAGACGCATAGGGTGTTTTTCAAGCGTCTTGTATCAAATAAATTAGTAGATTATCATTCATTATTCATCCCATGACTTCTAAAAAATTCAAAGATCATCAGTAACACCAAAAATCCCCCATGCTAAGCCTAGAATAGAAAAATGAATGCAAAATTGCAAGAATGAGCAACAAAACCCTAAAATTTACCAACTGTGCATAAGTAATGTCCAAGTGTGCATAACTAATGACAAAATACACATAAATAGTGACCAAGTGGGCATAAAGAGTGAGAAAGTGCGTAGGATCCACAACCAAGTGCGTAGGACCTAAAAGATAGGCTAGAATGACTTAGAAAGTTTCTAGGGCTTCTATACTAAGAAAATTTTAATTACTAACAATGTATATTTCTATGATTAGGGCTCATTTATTAAATAAAAACTTTATTTGAAAATATTATGATCCATTTTGAACCCCTAATTAAGCTAGATGCATATTTGAATTGACTAGGGAGCACCTTAACTATGTTTATTTGCAATGAACCCTAAACTAGGTGAATGTTCATTTTAAGTTCCAAAATCAAGTGTGAATGTTAAATTTAAGTTAATTTACCAATTAATAAACTTGATTTGACATATTTGAATCATTCAGGACCCTAATTAATCTAGATTGTGAACTTGAACTGAATTGAAAGAAACAGATTGACTAGCCTTGTATTGAACCCTAAACTAGGTAAAGTTGGTTTTAAGAGCCCAAATCAAATGTGAGAGTTCATTTTAAGCTTCCAGATCCAAATATGAGGCTCTTTTTATATGTTAGGGTTCATTTTAATCAAAATTGGACACTTAGACTGCAATTATATTGAATGCAGAAAGAAAACTAGCACCTAAACCCTAATGGTTGATCCTCCTTCCCAACTACAGCCAGGACCACATTTAGGAGCCCAAGTATGGTTGGGAATGCACTTGGGAGTTCCAACTATGCAGAATTGAACCCCAACTATGTTGGAGATTTAATTCTGAGCAGTTGATTGATTGTATGTTTGTCATTGATGACAACATATAATACACAACAGTGATTCTGTATGAACTTATCAGAATGATGACATTAAGACTTGCGTGGTTAGATACATGTTGTAGACATGTTTATTATGTTATGTTCATACATGTAGATCGAGATATGATGTTTCAGTCATGTTGTGTAATTTTGTTATTGGCAGTTACAGTTCTGGAAGAGTATTTGTTCAGATCTGAAGTATGTAACGTGTTTCTTGAGTTGTGCCTATCTTTAAGATATGTGTGTGTATATTCATGATTAGTTATGAGTTGATGATAGTTATCTAAGGGTGCCAAACATGTTTCAAGAAGATTGTAAAGTTAGAGTCAATTTGGTGAGTTCGACTTAGTGAAGCGTCGCATCTATTCAGTTTATACTTGTGCGGTTGTAATTATGCTTGCATGCTTAGTAGAGCCGACAAGGATGTTATGAAGAGTTGTCTTACAGGTCCCATGATCTCATACTTTGAGGAAGATACTTATAGCAAGTCATTTGTGATACGCTAAGGGTGAATGATACGAAAAGAGATGAAAGATGTACAGAGTAGATTATCAGAGTTGGTTCATTCATCAAGAGTCTATGTGAAGAAGAAGTGAAAGATTGTAATACACTGGAACTGATCAAGACAACAGGTCTACTCTACAGTTCATCATCAGATATAGTGCATATCTGTTATACAAAAGGTTGTAGCCTTCACCATTAAGTAGTGAGCTTTTGGACAGTGAGTCCACCACCCCTAACAGGGTTATTTGTAAAAGACTCCTAACAGG